>VZTH01017869.1:16699-85719 GCA_013397815.1 Aleadryas rufinucha | reverse complement strand
TGATAGATTTAAAGTAAATGCAGCCCTATATAAGTGACCTAAATATAGACAAGCATTTCATATTTCCTTTTATAAAGCCTGTGAACTTCTGAAAGTACTGAAGTATTGAAGTGTTTTGGTTTTTTTTTTTAAAACGTCTATGTACCTGAGTTTAGCCATTTAGCCCATCCCTTTTTGTGTGCCAAGCCTGAGTGGAGGAGAGCTGCCACCTTGGAGAGGGTGCTTGGCCAAGCCAGTCCCCACCCCATAACTGGGAGCTGTCATTTCACCCAGACGCCATAACTGCAGGAAATAAAATCAACAGGAATGTTACACGAGTGTGTGTACATACCAGTCCTCTAAGTGACTTATTTATAGTCTGAGCCGTAATGTCTATTCATTAAAATCTCCCAGAAGTCGTCATCCCCTGGCCCTTAAGCTGTACAATTCTATTTAATACCCTCTTGCTCAGAAATCAGCAGCTCTCCAGACCCCGTTACACAATGAAAGTTATGACAAAAACTCAGCCTCGAGCTCCCGTCGCTCGAGTTTTGGCATTACGAGTTTTGCCGGCATCACTGCTGGGGATCGGGGCACAGCTCGGGGGCACTGTTTGTTTTCCATGTAAGAAAATTCCGTAGCATTCCCTGCCACAGGCTGAGCCGGGGCAGTGGTGGCTGTTGGCAGAACTGGGGCATCGTCAGCCAAAGCACGTCATACATCACTGTCCTCATTCACAGCCAGGGAACGTGAGCAGCAAAGGGGAAAGGATTTGCAAAAGCTGTGCTTGATTTTTGGTAGCTGTGGTCTAAAGAAAGTGAAATATGGGGATTTTGGAATGGCTGGGAAGACAAAAAGGCATAAATGGTGCTTGGGATCAGGTTTTAAATTCTTCAAGCAAGTAGCTGTTGTTCATGTTGGGCAGGTACAAAGAGGTATTTAAATGCTGTTGTAGTCAGAGTGGAACACTTAAATACCTTTCAGAGGTTAATGTCAGAGTTCAAGAGAAGGATTTCAGAGACATTGAACTTCACCTCCAAGGAGCAAATGTTTTGGAAACTTTTGTCTCGAGGTCAGATTGAGTGATGTGCTTCTTCAGTAAGGCATCCAGCCCCACACCTGTACCTGGCACCTGCCAAATCTGCACAGTCAGCTAGTCAGTAATGGACACTGGGCTGGTGCTCCCTTTTGAAATCCCACACGGGGAGATTCCCTCAGGAATTTGCAGATAGGACATGTGACACCATGAAACACCATCACCTGCTACTCTGCCTTTCCTTGAAAGAGTAGCATATACAAAATGTTGTAGGAAGGGGAGGTTGGTTTTGGTTTTGTGAGTTTCTTGTGAAAGCAGGCCAAAAGTTATGTGTAGGGAGAGGTTTTCCTTGACTCTCAGTTTATTAATAAAATCTTTCTTAGCTTTTTGGTACCAGTGACAGGTCCTACATTTCAAGGAGGACAAAAATATCTCTAATGTTATCTCTGTGGTTCCCTTTTCTTTTAGTTACAGTCCACACTAGAGGATTTTCCAAGATTTTTCAAGCTTCTAAATGCCTACAAGAGTTGCTATTAACTTACCACAATGCTCTGCCAGCCATCTGTTGTGGTTTATATCATTAAATATCAGTAGGGGCTATGTATTACAGAACAGGGAGAAAAGCTCTGACATAATAGAACTTGTCTCCCAGAGGAAACGATGGAGAGCCAGAGGCTACATCTTTTTGGACATTTAAAGCAGCTTGGACTGAAGTGTAGGAGCTTGTACTGCAGGGCATTTTTGCAATCCTATCTGTGCAACCACAGAGGTCTAAAGTCTTCCTGGTTCTTAGCGGGAAGAAATCAGGATAAAATCTGTAGACCTCTAAGAGTAAATTACCTCTTTCTAACTTTAGAGCACAATATTTTCCCATAATAAATTTGCATTGCAAATGAAACTGCTTGAAATACGTGTATTCAGGAGGAGTAGAAAGAATATACCTTTTATGTATTTGCATTTCAATAGCACCTGAAATATGTGTTGCAGGTCTTCTGTTTGCATGTGGCTCTCTTGGATTATCAGAAACTCAATACCCAGAGGAATTGCTTTTTAAGGGAACAGTTCACAGCTCGGTCATGAGATTATAGAAGGTTTCACAGGGGCTGACTGATGGAAGAATTGCAGCCAGTTTGGGCTCGTGGAGTAGCTCTGCATGTTTATGTCTCTGCATGGTCTGCTTTTTTCTGCTTTACCCAAAGGAAGAACATACTGAAGGTTTTCTCCTAAAAAGCCTTAGCATCCAGCTTTGCAAATGCCATTTTATTTCTTCCACTGCAGTGCATATGCAGCTTTTCTGGGGTCTGTCCTGTCTTCCCCAGCTTCTCCAGCTGGAACAGGCATGGCAGGTAAAAAACAATTAACAGCAAAGTAGTGTACAAAACACCCTTAGCAATTTGCACTTAACCCCCAGTTATTCATCAGTCCAGACTTTTGCATTCAGTGTCCTGTGGAAACAAAGGAATAGCCCAGCATACAAGAAAGAGTGATTAAGGTGATAGCCTAGAAAATTATACTTCTCCAATTCAGTGCAATTCCTAAGGATGTGTTGAGACAAGGAACCATGGATTGCCAGTGGGCATGTTCATACACAAAGATACCGAGTATTTTGTTCAGACATGCCTAAGCTCATACTGATAATGACATATTTAAATCCAGTGAGTGTGCTCTGTGTCCAGTACACACGGTATTTCATATTCATAGATATTTTAGCTTGCTTATTGTTGTTATGACTTCTTTCTTTGTTTATAAAAGTAACCAGAAACAAGAGAGAGTCCAGACCTTAAGTCGAAATACTTTGTGCCTCATCGCAAATCATGTCATGGCTTGTTTTTGGTGAAGGGAGTGTTTCTAAAAGTAATAGCCAAAAATGTCAATTTCATTTACTAATATTTGGCCAAAATATATAAAAGTCCTTTAAAAAGAGAAATTAATTAAAAATATTAGCCTTCCATTTGATTTTTAGCAACTGACATTCCATTATTAGGTGCCCGGTGTGCTCAGAGATGCTCTAGAGTACCAATTTCTAAGACTTTCCTCAACAGGGCAGGAAAAATTATACACTGCACAGATAAACTCCAAAAATGCTATACTTCATCTGTGGGTATAATCCATTACTACTTATTATCTGTCTTTATTTTGTTCCTGTACTTGGTTACTTCACAGATTCCTTTACTTTGTCCTCATTAGTACCCAGAAATGCATCCTTCATGAATGTCACCAGTATTCTTTGTTATCAAACACAGATGTGAAGAAACCACTGAGATTTTCTTGATACTTTTTCAGCCATTGGAAGTTTCTTTGTTGTTCTCTTTGGTCCTGGTCCAGCACTGTAGGAGTCAGTGATCGTCTTTCCACCAACTTCAATGGGATTTGGATCTTGCCTTTAATAGTTCCACTAAATTCATTTTATTTTCAACCTTCAAGTATGTCTCAAATTTATTTTATTTTAAAATTAATTATGTTTTGCTGTTGGACCTTCATGGATTTTATGTATTTTTGAATACTGTCTTTATTCCATCAGTTGCTTCTTGTAAAATTTAAACCCTATTGCAGTCCTTTACCCGTGCACTTACTCTCCTGCTCTCTCATACTCTTTTTCAGAATTCTGTTTTTACTCAGCTAACAATAAACCACTTACAGTCACTTCTTATGGGGGTTTAGTTTTAGGTTTCGCTCTCCAGAAGTATCTGTGTTCCTCCCAAATCAACTCCACCACCTCTTTCAGCTTCAACAAAACTTGCCTGCTGTGCCTCTTTGCCAGTACACATTGCAAATTTCTTTCATTAAAACAGATTTTGTTTCATCAAATCAGGCCGTGTATTCACAGCCATTTCAGACAGTGAACTTTTCATAGAATCATAGAATTATAGAATGGCCAGGGTAGAAAGGGACCTTAAAGATCATCCAGTTCCAACCTCCTGCCATGGGCAGGCTCATCTTCC
This sequence comes from Aleadryas rufinucha, assembly GCA_013397815.1. Taxonomy (NCBI): domain Eukaryota; kingdom Metazoa; phylum Chordata; class Aves; order Passeriformes; genus Aleadryas; species Aleadryas rufinucha. The sequence goes on along the minus strand of VZTH01017869.1, from coordinate 81,762 downwards.
ACTGGACCAGGTTGCTCAGAGCCCCATCCAACCTGGCGTTGAACACTTCCGGGGATGGGGCACCCACAGCTTCTCTGGGAAACCTGTGCCAGTGTCTCACCACTCTCAGAGCAAATAATTTCTCCCTAATATCTAACCTAAACTTACTCTCTTTCAGCTTGAAGCCATTTCTCCTCATCCTGTCACTACATGCTCTTGAAAATAGTCTCTCTGCAAGGCCACAATTAGGTCACCCCAAAGCCTTTTCTTCTCCAGGTTGAATAATCCCAATTCTCTCAGCCTTTTCTCATAGGAGAGGTGTTCCAGCCCTCTGATCATCTTGGTGGACCTGCTCTGGACTCACTCCAGCAGGTCCATGTCCTTCCCATGCTGGGGACCCCAGAGCTGGATGCACCACTGCAGGTGGGGCCTCACCAGGGCAGAGTAGAGGGACAGGATCGCCTCCTTTGACCTGCTGGCCTGCTGCTTTATAGATGCACCTCTGTGTTGTTCAAAAGCCAGATCTCAGCAGTGCCCAAGACCAAATGCAGAGCAAGAGCAGAAGGACTCTGCTGCTAACAGCAGGAAAAGGTTATCCCCCCTGGCTCCTGTCATATAATGTCACTTGTTCGTGTTAGGAGGGGTTGGCAAATGCATTACTTTGTTTGTTTTGGTTGGAGATTTTTTTTTTTTCACTTTGAAGGACCTGAAGAAGAACTGTGATGTTACACAAGACCTGAAAGTGTAGGCAGTGCCAGTAATGTGGCAGGATGTAGAAAAATGGGAGGCAAAGTCAGGTATGAGACAGCTAGCCTTGAAATAGCCAGCATTTCCCTAAAAACTTGCATCTAGAGGAGAAATGACTGCCAGCAGCTTAGTGTTAGAGGAAAAAATAAACTGGCCTTGTTCCCAATTCTAGTGGACACAGCACAAAAAACACCATGATTTTTGCAGGTTTTTGTACTGCCCTTCATAAGGGGAAAAGCTGTGGCAAAGGAAGTATCCACTCACTCTTCCATGCCATGGTTAGGATGAATCAGTGAAGCCCTAAGGGGGGATCTGGCTGCTGTTACTCAGGCTTTCTCTGCCCTGTGTAGAAACAGGGCAAATTATTTCATTCTCCAATGCTTTCGGTCCTGTATCTTCCTTGAGCAGGAAATTAATACAAAAATGGAAAGTAGTTTGCCATTAACATGGCAGTGATTATCTGACAACCAGACTCGGCATCTATTGAAGTCAAAAGGAGAAAAAAAAAAAGCATCAGCTTCCAAAGGCTTTGGCTCAAGGCCTAGGAGAACCTCTTCAAATTTCTGAGGATTGCTAGGCTACTGAAAAATAATGTACGTACAGTGCTTCAGTGTACATATGTTGCTTTGATTATTTCATGGATATCACGTGCTTTGATGTTGGAGGCTACATAAAGACCGCCAAAAAAGATCTGTTAACTAATGACTGTTTATGCTGAAGTAGGCAAATGCTGAAACTGAATTTGGCCTTTTTCCCCTGGGACGGAATCCAAATAAATGTCATGAAGTAACTGCACAAACAGCACTCACTGGAAAAAAAAGGTCTTTGTTTCACTAATAAGCTCTTTTAAGGAATAATGGATACAGTTTCTCAGTTTTCTTTGCATCTGACAAAATAAAGCAGGCAAGAATTCTATTTTAAGGCCGTTTGAATGAAAGCAATGAAAATTGGTTTGCTTAACAAAGGTAACTTGACTAACTGTTTGTTGTCGTTAGGAAGATGTGAGAACCCCTATGAATGTTTCTTAATTCCTGAAAGAATTACGTGGCCATGGAGGTTTGCTTGTTTGCTTGTCTGGTGGGGGCAGTTGGGTTCCAGCACATCAGGCAGATTTCACAGGCCAAAATACACCAAGAGTTGTAGTCAGAGGATGCTGATGCTCAGGAATCTACAAGAACGTGGTTTTTGTAGGGAAGTTACAATGTCATTAATTTACTTGTGGTTCTTATTGAACTGCAGGTTGGGTAGCTGTTTTCTGTAATTCCTCAGTAGCTTTCAATGTCTGTGCTACCACTTTCAGGACAAATGCTCTTTTAGTTGAACGTCTTTGAGCCAGATTCCTTCTGATGTCTGGGTAGCTCTGCATCCATTACATACTGGAGGAACTGCTAGTTTAAGCCATGGACAGACTTCTCCAAATCCAGCCATGCCACCAGGAAAAGTTCCAGTCTTTAGCTTCTTGCTGTACTTCCCCTGCCAAAGGCTGCTGCCCTCTCCATCTACTCACACCACTTGTGTAGGAGCTCCCTCGTTTGTTTTGAGCAAAAATCAGCTCCACTTGTTTTGCTCATCATTGGTCTGTACCAAGATAACAGGCTCAGCCTGAGGCTGCGCCATGTAGGAAGTGTTCATACGAACTGTTCAATGAGCACATCAGTGGGGGTGATCCTTAATGAGGAGAGCATGGAATGGTGCTGAGCAGCTGAGAGTAGTAACCCTTTCCAACTCACAGCAGGGTCCCAAAGAGGACATCTGTTCATGGCTTCTGTCTGCAGCTCCTTTGTAGGTCTGACCAAAGTGCTTCTGGCAAAAAAAGTGATTCCTACTGGGGAGGGGGGAAATTNNNNAAAAAAAAAGGAGGGGGAAAAAGAGTTGCTTTAAATATTTTCTGTAGGGAAATGCTAATTTGGAAGAAATTCGAACAAAAACTGAAATGGTGCCTCTATTGAAGGAACTGGTATTTTATCCACTGAATTTGGTGAAGCCGGGACTTTATACAAAAGCATCTGGTTCAAGATTTCTCACAGAGAATTCCTTTTGAATTGAGATTTCAATTTGTAGATTTACATGTTTTTCATGACAAAAGAAAATTGGTTTCTTCACTTCTAACACCTACCACTGTACTGCTACAAATAAAACAGGGGCATGCTCTACTTCCACTCAGCCTATAAAGACTTAAGCTCCAAATCCTGACTGTAGATTTTGGCCCTAGCTATTTAAATGGTAAACTGCATTAAAATTGATGGATATTACTGTAGCCTGCAATCCGTAGTGGTGGAAAACCTCATTTCCACATGGCTCATCTGCTGTAAAATGTGGAGAACAAGATGTTTACTGCCTGCTTTTTGCAGCACAGGAGCCTTGCCCTTGCCATCAACTCAGACACTCAGTTTGCTGTCCACTCCAGCTCCCATTTAGGGCTTCAGAACCCAGCCCTGACGTGAATGCACATCACTGATTAGCTAAATTATTTATGTTTCTTAAAATAAACACATTACAGTGGGGCAAAATTTATGTTTTGCTGTTTGTGTTTAGCTCAGAGCATTGTAACTTATTTCTTTACCCTGTAAGTATGTATTAAAACTCAGAATACATACTTGCAGAATACATACTCTTAGTTACCATAGTTCAATAAATATCTCTCAGCAGATTTTCTATGTCAAATAATTTGAAAATCTGTTGGTGTAAGACTTTATCAAGGGAGTTTCAAACAGTATGGGGTAGATCCCCCCCCAAAACTGTAGAGCTTCTCCCCAATTACCCCTGTGTGTTGCTTAAAAAACATTTTCAGAGCAACCTGCATAGTCCATATTTAAAGCACACCATCTCTTATTTCTTCAAACGAGTGAAAAACATGGACCTTAATGAAAGCATAAATCCTTAGTGTTTAATGTTTCTAAAGAAATGCAGTACTGCTTGCACAGGGAGTAAATTATGAAAAAAAAATCAGTAACTACTGAAAAAGCACAGAATATCTCAATATCTGCATTTATATAAACATCAGAAGCTGTTTGCTTTATAGTAAAGAATACAAGAAACTGACTTTTATCTCCTCCCCCACAGATTTCGGTAAATAGTAGTCTCAGAATGAAATTATCTTCAGTGTCAACTGTGAAACCATGCTATGATGCCACAGTCATAAGGGTGGTTCCAGCTTCAGTATAGCTCTGCAGAATAAGCAAGAAATACCTTATAAGTAAGGCCTGTTAAAAGAGGAAAGGACATAATTTAAGGATCAGTATATAAATAAGTTGTAACTCTTTTTTTGAATCTATATTGCTTTTCCTAAATGTACTAAAACTGTAAAGTAATATCAGTGGAAAATTGCAGCAGAATGATTTGTTTTCATAGTTCATTTATAGTTAATTTCCTGTACTAGTAGTACAGGGAAAATGATTTAGCAGCGAGTCTAGTGTGAATTCCTTACAAGAAACCAAAAGATAAATAGCTTACTCCCCACTGCCTAAAGGTTTGAGAGTGCGGATGAACTGAATTAATAAAATCTTTGGAGTCTTTGTGTGCTCCAGTATGGAAGGCATGAAAGGTATTCCTCCACTGTGCAGTTTATTTTCTGTACTTGTTCTCCAAGAAGGCAACCTAGAGATAATAAAGGACAAATTACCTTCACCTTTGAAAATCACAGTCCACTTTTAAGTTCTCTTCAGGTGCAGCAGAAAGCTGTGGGCTTCCTACCGTCTGCCTGGGGAAAAACCAAAGGTGCCCCTGCACAACCAAGACATTTGTCAATCAGATGAGTGCAGAAAGGGCTTTTGATATGCTCCTTCCATTCCTACAGAGATATGTGGTGCTCTCCTCCATGCACATGAGCTCAGCTGTGCTAGCTCATCCTCCTAATTTCTTCTCTGGAAGCCAGAAGGGTATTTATTGAGGGGGTCACTCCTGTGTCTGAGTGCTTGACTGCTGTTACACTGAGGTTGTTTTGCACTTTCTTTGTCTGTCTCTCAGCTGTTGCTCAGCACTAATGTGCTGGCAGTGTCCATTTGAGGGAAGGAAGAGGAGCAGGAAGGGGGTGGACTTCTCATGAGAACTTGGCAGGATTTTTATTTTGGTATAATTTGTCCCTTTCTTAAATGTATATAGGCACAGTAGGGTGTATATGAATACTGAAATATGTGTAGGTAAAGAGTAAGAGACACAACATGTCCCACTTTTTTCTCATTGGTAAACTAATCAGACTAGCAAGTACATATTAATGGTTCATGGCTGCTCCCCACTTTTCCTGCCCTCCAGCTGTCTGCTTTTGAATAACGATTTGCATTTCCTCCCAAACCTCTCCTAATAAAAGATCTAAATCTGACTGCTCCTGAGCTACTTTGACTAGAGAGGACTGGACTGAACCTGCTGACCAGCTGCTGTTGTAGCTCTGAAAAACAAATAAATTCACCTCCCACACATTTACTCCCACACATTTTCTTTCATCGGTTACATATGAGATACAGTACAAATGGGGTGGTCTCAATTATGAAGATCAGAGGAGTTACATGATTAAGGCTGCTTCTCTATTTCATTGATATCAAAAAGTAAAATACACATTATGCTTTCTTACCTAGTTCACAAAGCTTTTCTCTACTGGAATATTTAAAACTAAGTTTAAATACTCAAATCAAAACATGAAACAAGCAAATTCATCACTGTAATAAGCTACTAAAACTTTGTTGCTCATTTTGCAGAGGTTCATATTCTTGACTAACAAAATGCAGTTGAAGTTATTGATAAACCAAAATGTGAACTGATAACAGAGCATTTTTCATTGGATCTGTTATACTTTATCCACCTGGAAAATAAGGATTGACCAGTCTGGTATCAAAGAGTTGGAAAGTTTAACAATGCTGGCAGATCATTTTAAAAGGATGCTTAATGATTAAGTACGTTAAGGGATGCTATTTGTTATCTTGCTGTGGTGGATATTGACCATCAGTCTTAAGACAGGAGCTCAGTGCTCACCATCTGATTACAATGTTGTGGAAGGAAAAGGCTGAATGTTGAGCTAAGCTTAGTAGCAATTAATTGTTTGCTTTTAATCTTTCCAGATATTGCAAATTGAATTATTAGCATATGGGTTAATTGCATGACTGTTAAGATGTTGGCTTAACTCGGAAAGGTGCTGAGAGTTGTAGCTGAGCAGCTGACAAGTTTTACAGTACTACATTTATACTTCTATAGTACTGCTGAAAACACTACCCTTGACTTGAATGGAGTAGGATCAGGTCCAAATCTGGGTGTTGTCCACAGTCTTCACAGGCAGAGATGTGTGAGAAAGTCAGTGACAGTTGGTGTGTGGCTGGATGGGGATAGCAGTCAAGTGAGGAACCTGCTTGTGTACCTGATTGTATGAACTGCTGTCAGTATTTAGTGTATTCAGCCACATACATATATATGGTCTTATTAAAATTATACAAGTAGTTAGACTGTGAGAATAAAGAGATTTGCAGTGAATGTATAAATAAAAAACACTGGCTGCTTCCTACAAAAACAGATGGCACTAATATTTGTAAATTATTTGAAATAAGTTGACGATGACTTCGTAGTGAAAGTCAAGGAAGCTTAGGCAGGTTTGGATTATCCAGCAGCTGGAGAAGGTTATCTTATTTGCACTGTTTCTACACATAACTGTAAAATGACTACTGCTGAAATCCATAGCAGCCCTGTTTATTTATTTTAGAAGTGTAAAACTGACATTTATATTCTAGTAGGAAACAATATTGTAATGACTTCCCAGTCAGGGAATAGTGTAATTATTGAACATACAGGAGCCACCACTCACATGGACAAGAGTGACCTATTTGAAACGCTGGATACAGACTGCCAGAGGGGCTTGACAAGTTCCCTGCTAAAGGACTCTTAAACCATCTCAGAACAGTCTCATGGATCCCCCACAGTTCTGAAAGATGAGAAGCAATGGCTGTGAGTAAATGGCCAGGGAGGTAGTGGTGTATTCCCACAGGGATCTGGCCTGGAGCTTGAGCTGTTGAACATATTCATGAGTGTTCTGCACAACAGTGAGCTGACAGTATTTGCTAGTGATCCAAGATTATTCTAGCTAATGGCATTTAAAACTGGTTGTGTGCATGACACTGAGTGGCTGATGAAATTCAGTGTAAGTAAATGAGAAGCAATGCATAAGAGAGAAACCTTCTTGCCCTATACAAGGCTTGCACTGAATTAGCTGTTACCACTCAGGGAAGAGATGAGGAGTCCCTGTAGATGGAAGCTTCCATTCATTCCCCAGATGCTGTATAGAGAAGAATTAGGGATGGCACAGAGAATGAAACAAACATCTTATACCTAAATATTTTACTAATGTAGTACAGAGAAAATGTAGATTTCTGAAGCAATGACATGGTGCAAGGGTGGAAGCCGTGCTTAATCAAGTGTTGAGGTATCTGCCCTGCAGGCAGGTCAGGGCTTTGAGCCATGGTGCCTGTACTGACAGGCAGATGTCCCTGGAGTGGCACAGTGCTCCCTTCTGCCTATTTTGCTGTAAGTGCAGCAGCATCACCAGAGGGGGCAGTTAGGGGTAGTATCTTCTTTATCACCATAGCAGGACTTGTCAGCAGCCTCTGTCCAAAAGGGATTTCATGAGATGTAGAATTTACAGTTCTTGAGTCCATTTATTTAATGGTGCATGGGTTCCTGAGCATGTCTTAACTTGTTATTTTACATTACACATTTATGTAAGTTTAACTCTCAGATACCAGTTTTATTTAAAGATATACATTATTTTATAAACACATTTTACACATGTACCACAAACATTTCCATTATTTGTGAATTGAACAGATGATGGTGGACTGAGCAGCTCTGTCACAAGAATCCAGGCAGCAAGTCCAAGGCCCTGCACTATACTCAGTACTATTCTGTCTTGCCCTGGAACACCACTTACTTGGAAAATGTTTTTCTCAGCAAAATTTCTCAGTTACTCCTATTTAAATGTTTTTTGATTTTTGTGGGGTTTTTTGTAGTAACCAAGTGTCCGACCTGCCTTTCTGTGTAATACCATTCTGTGCCAGCTAAACACTCCCCTTGCAGCCCCACCTAACTCAGCTTTCCCTTTCTCTCCTCGTTTGTGCTTTTCTGAGCATGGATTAGAAACCTCTGGTAACACCGGGTTTGGTGAGCATTGAAATGGTTCCTTGTGTGTGTGTGCACTTGAGCACATGTAGGTGTGGAGGGGAAAGGGAGCACAAGTTTATTCACTTAACAGGCAGCATTTGGGCTCAGTTTTATCTTGAGCACTCAGGAGAGCTAGTAGCTGCAGGAGTTTATCACACTGCTGGTAGGTTTATAGTATAGCATGGAAGGTGCTTTATAAGTGCCAATTACTCTATTAATACTAGTAATTAGTTTTTTATACCCTACATTCATTTTATGCTCTTCATAAGAAAATGTAATCAGTGCAGACTACCTTAACTTTCAAGTGTCTAAATGTGGTTCATTCCAAGGGTTAACCATACTTGTAGTTTACTGTATTAGTCCCAGTTGTATTTGACATAAAAATGTTTTTATAGCACAACCAAATACCAGCATATTTGCGGTTGCAGTCAGATGTTTTTAACTATACTGGATATAACCCACAATGGTTTCAGAAGATATTTCCATTGTTTTAGCCAGATTTAGAGAGGCTGGATTAAGCTATGGCCCAGTGGTGTTTACATATGCGAGTATCAGTCTTAAAGGGCAAAGAATATGATGTTCCATAAACCTTTATACAGAAATAAATACCTCGCAGCAAAAATGTTTTTCTAAGATCAGTTACTATTTCAACTATAATGACCTGCTTGCAAAAGGTCAGGGGCCAAATTCTTCTCTCATTTACACTGGCGTAAATCCACAGTAATGTAAGTGCAGGATTTGGGCTTGGGAGTTTAAAACTTTGGAATTAATTTTCCCCTGACCCACAACATTTAATGCAATCTATTCTGTTTGAGCTGTTAATTTAGCAAACTATTCCATGGATAAGATCCTGATAAACTACATAACATGAGAAATAAATTCAGTCAGAGCTTCAGGGCAGAATGTAGTCCTGGGCAGCCCTTGTTTTAATTCTCTCTTTCTAAAAACAAAACCCTCCCAGTGTTGATCTGCCAAAAGGCTTGTTCAGGTTGGAGGTGTTACTGTTTACACAGAATATGTATATGTATATGTATTTATGTATGTCAGTAATTTACTGAAGTTCTGATACAAATTTGCAAGCGTACCTGTCCCCAGAAATCCTCAACTCATAACTGCCAATGCAAACACCCTTCAGTCTTTATCAGTCTTCTGGTTGAACCAAAGCTCAGCTCATGTATGTTCCTAATTTTTGCAGTTCAGTTTCAGTTTTAAAATTTATGGACTTTCCCCAAATCATCTGTAACTTCCAACTGCAATTAGTATTTCTGTTCTTTACTGCTTGTAGTGAACAGCTTGTTAATGAAAGGTAATTTAGTACCAATTTGAACATCAGAACCTGTTGATATTATGTAAATATGAAGGATAATATTTTAAAATTGCATACTTGACTTCTGTGAGTGCAGTGCAAATCCAGCGTGTGCACACAAGGCAGTCTTGAAAAAAGTAGCAAATATTTTGTAGCTTAAAACAGTCAATTGCTTAACAGAGCTGAACTCAAAACCGGATTAACAGATCCCATGTTAGAAGCGTCCCTTGTAGCAACCAGCTATGTGGGACTCTGAACACACCCACCCTCAAATTCTATTCACTCACTCACCCCCCGACCCCAGTGGGATGGGGGAGAGCATTGGGGGAAAAAAAGTGAAACCTACGAGCTGAGATAGAGACAGTTGAAATGGAAGGGGACCTAATAATAATAACAATAAGAATAAGAATAATAACAATAACAATAATAATAGAATATACAGAACAAGTGATGCACAGTGCAGTTGCTCACCACCTGCCGACTGCTGTCCAGCCAGTTCCCAAGCAGTGATTGGCTCCTCCCAGCCAACTTCCTCCAGTTCATTTACTGGGCGTGACATTCAGTGGTATGGAATATCCCTTTGGCTAGTTGGGTCAGCTGTCCTGGCTGTGCCTCCTCTCAGCTTCTTATGCCTTGCAGCCTACTCGCTGGTGGAGTGGTGCAGGAAGCTGAAAAGTGCTTGACTTAGTGTAAACACTGCTTAGCAACAACTAAAACATTAGTGTGTCAACATTATTCTCCTCCTAAATCCCAAACACAGCACTATAACAGCTACTAGGAAGAAAATTAACTCTATCCCAACTGAAACCAACACAGCACCCATCCCTTATTCTAAACCATTTATATCATGACCAGGCCCATGCTTTCCAAAGCATCCTTTCCTGTCTTTGGAAAAATACACACAGGCATCATTCCTTTTGTCTATGGGCCATCCCTTTAAAATGTCCATTATTTAGTCAAAGACTTTGGGATCCGTCTGTCATAGCAGTCCAAAGGGCAGGAGAAATGGTCTGTGGTGTTGAATCATTGTGCGCCAAAGCCAGTTCTGATTCCATCACCATTGTGCTTGTGTAGTTCTATTATTGCTGGGCTTTGCCCAGTTCCATCAAATTTCATTCTTCATTAATCTGGATAATTCTTACTGTAATGCTCTTGATACTACATATAGCAACCACAGTAGTGATGACATCCAGTATAATACAGAATTAGTGTCATCCAGTTCAAATCATTGGCTGTTCTGACCCAGAATCAAATCCCATGGATAAACATATCAGAATTCCCCATCCTCACGCATCACCCATGATGTGCATCCAGGTCCCTGAGCAAAAACTATCCCATGGGTGGGTTTGCCTTTGCCTGACAGGAATAACCCAGCTTGACCTCTCCGGCATACTTTTTATGTGCACTACAGGGCACTTCAGTATGTGATAAACTGGACCAGCCCAACTGGCAGATCCCCTACTGTTGACTAAGCAGGTGGCTTTCCCTAAATATGTATCCCAGTGTTTGAATGTCCCAACGCCCATTGCTCTCAGCGTAGTCTTTAACATTCCGTTATATCATTCCATTTTCCCAGAGGCTGGTGCGTGGTAGGGGATGCAATGTACCCACACAGTGTCATGCCCTTTGGCCCAAATGAGCAGCAATTTTCATGGAAGAACCCCCTTTTGAGGCTATTTTTCCTTGCAACTCACGTATCCATGCCTCCAGGGTCAAGGCGGATTTTCCATTCCACTTCCTTATGAATGATGAAAGATGAAGGGTAATTAAGTACCAATTGAAACATCATAAACTGTTGTAATAGATATTATGTAAATATGAAGGATAATTTTTTAACACCACACACCTGACTCCTGTGAGCGCAGTGCAAATCCTTTGTGTGTACACAAGGCAATCCATATGGCTCTTGAAAAAAAAGTAGCAAATCTTTTTGAGCTTAAAATAGTAAACTTGTAGCAACTAGTTTACTATTTGTAAACTCTTGTAGCAACTAGTTACGCGGTACTCTGCACCTCATCCAAATTATATAAGCCAGGCTACACAGATACAGAAAATGAAGGGCCAAAATATTCCAAGAAACCTATAAACTCCTCTGCATGTCTTCTAACCATGGCTCTTTCACAGCTCAGGAACCTGAAACAGGATCCTCCTTCTCCTAGTGACACACATCTGTAGCTCTTGCATACCCAGCTACCTCCCAGCATTTCACCTCTCCAATGCCAGGACTTCCATCGTGAATGTGAAGGGAGCAAATGAATCATTTGAAGCACAAAATCATGTTAAGCTATCATCCTACCAAGAAGATTTTCACACTTATTTTTATGAATTCTTGTTGTTGTCCTGTGCAGCTGGGGAGTTGATAAGTCAGAAGCACCATTTCTGCCTGTCTTTGACATTGAGTAACACAGATCTGGCGGAATTTCCCCACTTGACCATGCAGTGTGTTAGTAGATAGCCGCTATATTAAAACCTGATGTGGTTTTGGTTGTGCATTGGATTAGTTTCTCTCAAACAACTCTTCCCATCTAATTTGAGCGTTACACAAATACAGTAACAAGTGAGAGGACTTTTACTGTAGTTGTAATTCAACACAGAGCACAATATATATAACTACTGAAAACAGAACCAGAACTTGACAGACTCAGAGCTGGCGCTTCCCTAATCCCGCAGGCTCTGTGCAAAACCCTAACAGAAAAATACCCAGGAAGGGATGGGATGGGATGAAATCAAACACTCTACAGTTCTTTGGAGATGCTGCTGTCTTTGGGGAGTCAAAACTTTGTCCCTGAGACTTTGGAGGGAGTCAGGACTTTTTCTGAAGCTCCACATTGAAAAATCTTCCTTCTTTTCCCCCACCTCACATCCTGGAAGCAGAACTTACTTCAGAGCCTCTCTGTTGTTTCATGTTCATAAAACTGTGCAAAAGGAAGGGGACTCTGAAAGTATATGGTGGTGTTTGCTATGCTAAGCACCAGATGGATTTCTATCCAGATGTCCTAACAGCTGCTGAAAAGGCATGCAGTAGAAAATTATTACTTCCCAGTTACACATGCAGTTCCTACATGCAGAAAAGACATGGAAAAGCACTGGTAGAGCTAGGGGTAAAAGGAAGCACGTGTTTTATTTCCCTTCTTTCCCACCTACTGTGGGGAACTTGGGGCATTTATTCTTACTTCTTTAGGTCACTATGGATTACATAGTTCCTTACTTCTTGTTTTCCAATCCCATATTCTGAAGATCAGGTTTGAGCTTAGAACTGTTATGGAATGCTGCTCATGGAACCACTTGTGCGTTTCAGTCAGACTCACTTACGTGCGCTGTTTTGCAAAACGTGTCAGTCACACTTCCACCCTTGGATTTCTGTTACTCCCATCTTGTGACTGGGAGATCCAAATGTAAGTAGATTAACTTACAGAAAAAATTCCTTTAACTTCAGGTAGACCAGGGTTTTACTCTTACTCCTTTCTTAGAATAAATTATTACAGGATTGTGCAGGTGCAAGCACATACCACCAAAGGCCCACCGCTACCAAGCACTTGGCATGCACCCCAACATGCTGAGCAGCACCAGTAGTTTTCCTCTCTAGTGGGAAAGACTGCTCACAGAATACAGTATTTGAGGTAGAATTAAAAGCTCTGGGAAAGGCTACTTCACTATGGTATGGGCTAAAGAAAGTTGATGCTGGAGGTGTCTTCTTTCTGGAAAGGAAAATAATTAAGGAATGTGGTATTAGCTGCTAACTAGATGCAAGCTGTATGTGAAATGGGCAGGAGAATAGGACTTGGTTCCATTTTGCAGGGTGAGTGTGTTTTTGAAGTAGATTCTTGTAATCAAATAGATTCAGATATATTTATATCTATATATGTGGGGTTTTGGGGGGGGGGGGTTTGTTGTTGGGTTTTTTTTTTTCTGTGAGGGGAGGATGGGATAGTTTCTTTTTTCTAGGATCCAGTCAGCATCAGGAGCCCATTAGGAGTTACTTAAAGGCATGGAAGGCAGTTACCCTGCCTGAAGAAGCCCACAGCACACAGAAAGCTGTTGTACTGGTAACAGAAAAAGTCTGCTCTCTTAGTACAATGACTTTTTGCTTTCAGACTAATCACTTGTTTTTTGGATGTAGTCTGAACAAAAAAATCAATTGCTTTTATTAACCAAATACTCAGCTACAATCATTAACTAGGTTAAAAACTCAATGTATTTTTATTTTTGTCCCCTCAAAATAAGTAGGTTTTCCCCTCAAAATGGGTAAGAGTTAGCAGCTGTACTTAAAATGTATTCTGTTCAATGTGTGCTGTAATTGCTTTCGTTCCTCATCTCATCAAATGTCTTTTTTAAAAAAACAACCATTCCAGTGAAAGTTCAGCCTCTTTAACAGTTGATATATTTCTCTCTTGCTCCATTAGGAAGCTGATCCAGCTTCAGTTTCTGAATATCCTCGTAGTGTCAGTGCGCACGTCTTCTGTCAAGTTCAATTAAGAATAGCTCAGATAGCAGTTGAGTATTTTTCCATTGCAAATCATAACTTCTTGACCTTTTCAAAACTTCTTCTGCAGATGTTCCTGTGACGGAGTGTCAGACTCCGCTTGGGCATCATTCCCTCATTAATGTGAAAGAGTGTGACTGTGTCTTCTCTTACACAAGCAGCTTTGTTTTGTTTTCTCTGCTGTTATTTGAGTTTCATTTTGGAGTGTGCATATGCTCAGATTTGCCCTCTAGCAGCACAGCTGGCTATACCCAAGAGTGTGCAGTCTCAAGTTTACAGCTATCACTGCTGGGGTGGGGGCAGTGCACTGATGAGGAAAAGGGAAAGAAGGCAGTAGCCCAGCCTCAGCAATGTGAAGATCATGGATTTATTTTGTTTAGAGGTATATATCTTAGTAGCTTGGTCAGACTAATAAGGCAATGGTAATGCTGTGTTGTAGTTACGGTGTAATTATGCTGTTTCCAGTGGATAATTACAGCTTATTTATGAACTGCCAAACCTGACCAATTTGCTTGCTGAGACCCCTTGGCAGAAGTAGCCACGTGTGTGCTATAGGCTGGGTATATTAACTCCTGCTGTACAGTGGAATTATTCTGGGCCCTGTACTATTTTTTCTGATTAAAGGTATTGATAAGCATTGATGCAAAAATACAAGCCTTCACTGTAGCTGAGCTGAGCCCAGGACCAGCTCTGTGCAGGAGGACATTAACAGCTGGCAAATGACAATGTGCCTCCTGGATTCTTACCTCTTAGAAATGACCCTGCATCTTGTTTGGCAATGTCTGCTTCCTGGTGTGCACTGCTCCCACATGCCTTCTGCTTCTGGGAAGGGATGCCCAAGCCCTGCTCAGATGGGAGGCTGCTAGGCATCCCCAGGTGTCAGCTCCTGAGGTCTCCTTTTGTCCCCAGCCTAATGAGCCTGATGCACTTAGCCAGGATGCAGAAGCAGACAAAGCCTTTTGCTGAAAGACTGATGACAAAAAGGATGATTTTGGGGAACAACCAAATTACTGTGTGGGGCCTGATCTTTGTGGAAACTTGTGAAATTGCTTTACTTACATACACAAAAAATACTCTGTGATTTGTAGATCTCTCAAATTTTAGAAACAAGACCAAAAAGAGAAAAATCCTGTTTGCATGTTCAGCCCATTTACAAGGCATTTGACCATTTAGCCTCAGTTAAGACCTCTTTGAAGGCACTGTCTAACTTTGCATTGCCTGGATTTTCTCTGAGTCCCCAGTCTCAGCTGTTGATGGAAGATACGGTAAATAATGGTGGACACTTGAAAAACACAGATTAATTGTACGAAAATGTCACACAGGTCAAGGGGGATTGTGTTTCATCTTATTTACTGATACAGGGCAGGATCGCCGGTGGAATTTGTATATCCTATACTCTAACATGCTCATTTATTTGGCACTCCTTAATGGAAAACATGGAGCAATTATATGCAGACAATGCTGTAATGGAAAATAATTGAAGACAGGCATGGTTTGGGTTTTTGTTTTTTTTTTTTTTTAAACAATGCATGCCAGATCCTGCATGCAACAATCCTTTTTTTTTCTCCTAGCATAAATGCAGCCAATGCTTGAACCACATATGAAACCACAGTTCTGAGGCTCTAACTTCACAGCCAGCTAGAAATGACCAAAACAACATCTGCTACAGTTAGAATTTAAAAGTGCTTTTGTACTTTGTAGAGTTCCTTTCTCTGCTGAAAGCACCCTCAGTAGAGTTACTGTTTTGTAACTGTTTTATCTGAGTAAACAGAAAACTCAAAGGTTTTCTGAACTTCAGCAAAGGATTTGTGTGAAAATCATTCACACAAAAATGGGTGAACTACATGTGTGCATAAATCTAGATGTATGTAGTATCTGAAGCATTTCTTGTTATGTCTTCCACAGTGCTGTAACAGTTAAAGCTTCTTTTAAGTCAGTGTGCACTTGACATTCCCTTGCTTTTTATGGTTTTAAACATCAGTGTTTACCTCTGCATAAGTGAAGCTGTCAACACAGTGCTTCTGATATTAATGTGACATATATGCCTATTCTTGTTGCTCTTGTTGTTATTAATAGTAATCATAATATTTGAGTTATGGTAGTACCTCAAGGCCCAGCCCTCTTCTCACTAAGTTTTTACAAAGTAAAGTGAAGAGAGGGTCCCTTCATAGACAGACTATCAGTTGAAAATCAGGCAAGGAGAGGAGGAGGAGTGGTGAGCTGGAGCAGGTCAGAAGAAGAGCTGAAGTGATGGTGATGATACCACATGTGTCAGAGGAATCAGAAATAATCAAGTTTAATTGATTTGGATGGTCAAGTACATTTCAATGCTCTTGCACAGGATGGAGCAATGTGGCTGAACCTCTGGTATTTGTATTGATCTCAGCTCAGTACCTCAGGCTGAAGTACTTTTCAGCCATGGCCAAGAAGCAATTAAGTAGGTCAGCAGCTTTTAGGAGTCACGTACATCCTCTTCTTGACTGGCAGTGGGAGCAGAGAGGAGGCTTGTAGCAATAAGAAGTTGTCAAAAGTTCATGAAAAACAGAATGACAAGTCTTAACCCTTTATGTATTGACTTAACAAGAAGCTTTCTTGTGTAATGTCTTTACTTAGTTTATGCACGCAACTCTCTTTGACATTTTGCAAACTACTCTGGGCTAGCAGGTATGGTGGTAGCCTTGTTCACAGGACATAAGTGATTGCTTTCATGTACATCAGCCTCTCCTTCTATATCTTAGCCATCTGTGAAGGCCCTCAATAATCTTGCAGGGCCCTAGGTGATGACTTGCATGCTCAGGTTGCTATGAGAAGGTTAAAAATCTGTTCTTCTTCCAAGCACCAAAAACAAGGATTTGTATCAGATCCAGAGCAAAGATCTCTTCTAGCACAAAGAAAGGCCTTAGGAGAAGTAGCTGGTGGTGTAATTTTTCTGTATTCCATAATTTAAAGTTGCATGATCCCAAGAACTATTCTAAGAAGCGGAGTCAGCATTGTAAACTCTTGCACAAAAAGTAAAACATCCATTAAATTATGGTTATGGGAGTGGAGTGGAAAGCAAATAGCAGAAAACTGATGCTGAGACGTAAAAGATTTTCTTGTACTAAGTCATTCATTGTCATGTTGCAAAAGTTGTCACATTGGAAAAAATTTTTGTCTTTTTCTTTATTGATAAAATATGAGTATTTCCATGGTGAGGTCAGAAATCATGGAAAAGGTACAATATGAAAGGCTTTGCTGTTTGATCACTACGCCGTACTGCTGCCAAGCATTTTTTTAAGGACATAAAGAATAATTGCATGGCCATGTTTTAATTATTTGACCATTATTGATAGTGCTGTGAAACAAATCCCTCTGCTCTTCATTGTCACAAGGTTATAGGAATTGTGGGCAAGCAGGCAATAAGAAAGCTTCGAGTACTCTACTTGCACTGCTATGTATTGGTGGAGATGAAGGCAGGAAATCCAACCTCCTAAAATGACATATTAATAAGCTACAGTATAATTTTGAGCTGGTGAATTTATGGTTTGGTTTTTTTCTCTTCAAAAGCTGACTTGCACACAACTATTGAAGGGGAAAATGCAGCTTTGTCATGCCTAACTGGCACAGATCCAATGTGCAAATGATACAGTTTTAAATCCTGCATGCGTCAAAGATGCAAATAAGAAAAGATGGGCTATGTTAGAAGTTTTTAGAAACAGTTATATGTGGAAATGGAGCACAGTTTGCAGATGGCTCAGGAGTGCTGCGTCCATCTGTCCTCCTTGCCGGAGTGATAATGGCGGCGATTAGTGAATTGCCAACATGGCAAGTAACAGCCTCCCTGGTGGCACTGGCTTTGATTGATTTTATGCAGCAGTGAGAGGCTCCATGTTTCATTTCCAGAGACTCCACATCCCAGATCAGAGGTTATGGGGATGGGAGGGCAGAAGCAGTATGATGTCTTCATTACCCAGAGGAAAAAAGGCAATTATGCTGAACACCAGTGCTGCACCCCCAACTGCCATTGGCATCAGCTCCTGAGACATGGGGTTGCCAAGTCTCTTGGCCAATATCTGCTGTTCTGGCAACTGGAGCNAAGAAGATTAAAGGAATTATAGGAGTGACGAAGGAAGACAATTTTAGGGTCTTGTTCTCCAGCTAATATCAACTCCCTGTGAACAGCAAAGACTTCAGCACTTTAACAGGATTATTTATTAAGGACTGGACTCTTACAAGATAGCTTGGGAATACATTGGTTTGCTATTAAACAAACATATATGTGGATATTTGTATATGTGTCTAGCCAAATTACCTGGGAGTGCATGGGGTTACCCAAATACAGAGAATAGGAAATCTCTCTGCAGTTGTCATGAGCCTATGGCTGTACACAGCAATGTCTCTGTGGTGTTGAGGTGTACTTCTGTGCTCATTAGGGGAAGGACAGCATCTCGCTTCAGCTTTCTCTGCCAGTTCTTTCCACAGTACAAAGCAATGGCTCTAGCCTACAGATGTCAGAAGCTTTTTTCTCTCTGTCATTATTCAGCCTTTCTCAAGGTCTTTGAGGACACATATGATGGTTGAAAACTGAAGGAAGTAGGTGTTTTCAGAGCCTGCAATATCCATATCCCTTCCTCCAAGAAACAGTGATCCTGAATCTGCCTGGTTGTCACTGAAATACCTTCCCATAACAACCACTGAAAAGAGACCGTGCTCTCACTCCCTGAAACGAAGGCATTAACACTTCTGAAGGTCTCTTTAGCAGCATAATAAGCTTGGTACATTTCAAGACTGGGAGTTATTTACAGAATTTTTATGGGAAGCCAAATACATCAATAAGCACATTGAAAATATCTACTGGGACAGTGGATTTTAGGAAAACTGGGAGTGCCGAGCTTCAGAATTATGAAAATATTTTGAACGGTGCAAACGATGAATGTGATGCCCTATTATGCAGTTTAAGCTAAGGCATCCATTTATATGAGCTCACTTAATAAGGTATCATTTAATACTGTATGGTGAAAATAACCAAGTAAATAATTTTCTTTCGTATAAGTGAAAGTGCTCCTTTTTTTTTACAATCATGCTATCAGAGCACATTTTATGCTGTTGTTTAAAATTTAAAAATATCGTTTAAAACAAAGGAAAAAACCTCAAAGAAATTCAAGTGCTAAAGGCACCTTTCTAAATTGTCTGTCATTTAACTTAAAAGGAAAATACTTCTTATTTTTCTGGTTCAAATTTTCCCTTTATTAAAAAGAAATTAAAAGGAGATATCTCCTAACCCACTTCTTTCCTTTTTCCTTCACCTTTCTTTTGATGTAAGGGAAAATGGTGTGAAGAATAAGCAGCTCTCTCAATTTTTAGCTCCCCACCCCGCTTTCAAAAAGTCAGTCTTAGCTGATTGCTCTTTCTTTCTCTTCATGCTGAAAAGTGAAAGCGTGTTCTTTCAGCACCCATCCCTGACTGGGAAAAGGGCTGGTTTCTCTGGAAGAGTTTTTTTCTTGACTCACCTGCCGCATGATCCAGCTGCTGTCTCCAGGGAATCTCGTGCAGGGGAACTTGGGGGACAGACCATGTCCCCCAGGAGGCGTGTCAGGCTGAGCTCACCCTGACCCACCTTGGCCCAGGACTGAAGGGCAGCCAAGAGCGGGCTTAGAGCCAGGCAGCTCCTCAGGGATCTCTCAAACGAGTGCAGGATGTTTCCCATCTCCTCAGCAAGTGAGGCAATACTGTGTATTTAAAACTCTGAAGTGCCCGGCGTCATAACGAGAGCAGGAGCATCCAGACAAACCGGAGTTGGTTTTGTGGCTGGTGCTGTTTTCAAATTAGAAAAACAGTCAAGGGCTTTCGGATAAGATGTGCATGTCAAAAGGCAATAAAGAAAACAACTGGTCTTAAAAGCTAATCACCATGCACCGCTGAGATTGGGACCAAAAAATGTTAGCTAATATTTTAAATGTGAGTGAAGGGTCAACAGATGAACTGTATTGTAAACATACATGTCAGCAGCAGGGCAGGGTTGAAGATAAAATTGGAACCATGTGCTTCTCCATTTCTCATAAGGCACAGGGGTCATGACCCCAACAGCTTAAAAGTCCCTCAACAGGGAAAAATATAATAATGTCATATGTCACGCAGGGAGATGCTGTGCTTATTAATTTTGTAAGGTACATACAATTGCTAAGAATAATGTTTTGTACTGTGAAGGAGAGAGTCTCTTTTAAGAACATCTGGTTTTTATCAAATAAAACTACTCTTGAATCACGTCTTAACACAATACATGGAAATACAGTTAGAACTTACAATGAACTGTAACTAATCCCACAAACTGACGAATCAGCACAAATCACTAAATATGATATTTAGAGCAAATGAATGCAGTCATCTGATAAACCCTGGAACTGCCTCATTACTGCCATTTATTCAGTCATTAAAGAGCTGAAACCAAGTTAGCATCCACCCCATTTCCACCCTAATACCTGAGGAAGCTGCAAGCTTTTTCTTTCATTTTTCTTTCCCCGTTAATACATTCTACACATCCCCTTCCATGGTGCAGTTAGATGGTCATTGTTCTGGGTTTTAAGTTAGAAAGGGAAGCACAGAGAAAGGATTGACCATTGTATCCAGCCCAATTCCCCTCAAAAAAGACGAGGATGGCAAGGTGGTGCTCTGACGGCAGAAGGCACTGCTGTACATGTGGCAGTTCCATGGATGGTTTATTGATGGCAATGACAGTGTGCTGTCACAGAGAGGGAAACTCTCATAGTGCCTACCCAGAGCTTCAGCAAGTTCTCATCCCAAGAAACATAAATGTGTGCTGCAGAAATTGTTCAGGGGTGATGCTTCCCTGGAATACAGACGTTCATGGGTCTTGCCTATTAAAAGAAAAAAGAAAAAAGGTGGTTTTTAGCATTTACTGTGCATCTGCTCTTATTAAACAGTGTCCACTAGAGGAGTAAATATGGGATTGAGAGAAAAAGGTTCTGAGTTCTGATCTTTGCTTTGGGTGGGTTTTCATGTCTTGGTAGGAAAATCTCTCTGTTGCTTTATCCTAACACTAAAATGAATGTACCTGTTTCAAAGCATATCTCTGAATATAACTCGTTGCAGCTTCTCTGGTTATTGAAGATTCAGAAAGGGTATTTTTGTACCACAGTTACCTCACAAAATGCCAGGGCTCTCCTGGCTTTTCCATACCTCAGGGTACTGCAGTTCCAACCTCATTTCTTCTTTTCCCAAACCAGACTTCTCTCCCCTTCTTATACTTGCTATCACTGTTTCACTTGTATTTCTTGCCTGCCAGATAGCTGTCTGTTTTATCTCCCTTTATTTGCATTTCAGAACTGAGGCTTTGAAATGTCTGGGATGAAAATTGCCCTCCAAGAGGCCAAAGTGAGGAAGGAACTGAATGTTCTACTTAATTCAGATGAATCCATGCTAAACCTGTTTTCAACTGCTTTCTCAAATGCAATTATCAAATGCTACCCAAGCCAAAAAGAACTTGTCTGTTGACTTTTTTTCCAGTCCCTGTGTTCGTGAGCATGCAGGTCTTTTATAATAGTTTGTATTCAGGAGCATCAGGCTAGAAACAACCAACTTCTGCCTTTGAGACTGATCTCCCACAGCTGCAACCATGAGACAGATGCCTAGTTCAGGAGTGCAAAGATCTTTCATTCCTGCAATCACAGCACACAAAATACTACTTATTAGCATTTAAAAATACATATTTATAGTGGAAGGTCAGAAGTCATTCTATAATGTGCCACAGGAGCATAACAGGACAGATGAAGGGTATTGCAAAAGGAGATTGTGTGCGAAATACAGCTCCCAGGTGGAAAGTAAGCTAACTAATAACCATTGCTTCTGAGCAAATAGGGAAACTCGGTAAAGTACCTGTTGGTATGACCTGACGGAAAAATTTGTGCTGTTCTGTGAGTGCCAGTGGGATGTGCCAGCTAGATGCTGAAGGAATGTAATGGCTTGAAGCATGAGTGTGTCTGCATCTTATTGCAGTATCCAGTTGTTCAGCAGAGGGAGGAAAACATCACAAACAAGGGCAGCGGGGAGATGAATTCTTCACAAGCATGAAAGCTTGGAGTTAGTTTGGTGTATCTGCACTACAAATAGAGATACATTCCCCTTTCAAACTCCCTTGTATGTACCAATATGCTGGATACGTGCATCAGAACACACTTTCTGGGAACTTCTCTCTGTAAATTAATAATTCCCTTCCCTAATCTCTTCAAAATCCATCTGAAAGCCATTTAGGCAACCTGTCACCATGAGCCTCATGTGTAACCAGCTTACAGAATTTCACTCTTCCGACAGCTAAAAACCTTTTTCTAACTTTAACTACATTTATTCATGACCAGTTTATTGCAATTTGATCTTATGCTCTATGGTCACAGTTACATAGGGCCATGATATCTTTTCTTTGCCTTTCCTTTATGAGGCTGAACAAGTCAACTTCTCCTGTTTTCCTATCACAGGATGCATTCTGTCTCCCTTAATAAATTCTGTGATCCTTCTTTGAAACTTGGTTTCGGTGCTGTGGTTGTCCTTAAGATATTTAGAAAAAGGGTATCTGGGAAACTTGAGACCATGAACATGCAATAAGCTGTCTGTGTGCATGTGTTAAAACATATAAATGATGTACTCTCACATGTATCCGTACACATGCATTTTGAAACAAAAAAAAAGTATCAAGGTTCAGGTTCTTGCCAAACTCTTCCTCTTGTGCTTGGGCTCAAAAGACCTCTTGGAGCCCTCAGTTTAAATAGAAAGATGGAAGAAGATGCAGCACAAAGACGATCAAAGCAGATCTAAATACAGTAAAAAATAGCTACCTCCTCTCTTCTTCTGAGAATTGTGTAACCTGACCTAGTTAAGTTTTTAGAAAGTTGGTATGTGCCCCTACACGTATGGCTTCCAGCATAAAGAAACCCTAGAACCAGGCATGTTGTTATCATGTCACTTTTCATACTACAGTCATCTTAAGGGATTTCATAAATCATAAGGATCTGACTCATATTGAAAACATTGTCAAAAGCACTTAACTCTGTTACGCCATTCTAATTTTAATTTTCCTTATTTAAGCCTCTTATAAATGCATATGGCTTAAATGCTCATATAGCTGTCAGTACTCCCCCCGATTTCATTACCTGCAAATTCTTGATAGAAAGCTGTGCACTGAAACCACTGTGTTGTGGGCAACTTAAAAGGGTATTTTGAATGACTTCTCCTGGGTCACTTTGTTAACGCAGTCAGCACTTAGTTAAGGTACCAGTCTTGTATTTTAGTAAATGTCACTATATTCTGTTCTACACTTAAAGGCTATCCAAATTCTGGGCCTGGTTCTGCAGTCACTTCTGCACAAGCCTAGATGTGTACGTTTGCAGAGCATCTTTGACTCTAGCAGTGCCTTGAGCAAACAGCAGTTCTATAATCTCAATTAAATTTAATAGCCAAAAGAAGAGGCTAACCACAAATCAGTGATGGTGAAACATAAGCCTTGCCCACCTCACAGAAATAAGAGGGTTCTGTGTTCTCATACCCTACCCCAGTCACACTTAGATCTGTTTGAAAACCAAACCAAATTGTAAATGAATCCAAAACCAAACCGCAAATTGGCTTCTGGCACTTCAGATGCTTTTATTTAGGTGCCACCCAGCTATGGAGGCTCCACAAAACCAAACTGGTGTTATTATCATCCTTTATTCTACTTCTAAGACTGCTTCTGGCACCGTCTAGGGCAATTTAAAGCATAATTAACAGAGTGAAAGGCAATGAAATTTTGACTGAAAATGGTGTATTACTGTGATCCCATAACTTTTCTTTCCTGAATACTGTGTCAAACTTTTTCATTAGAAAGCCATTTTTTCTTCTTCTAATTCTCCTGAGGTTTTTCCTTAGACTTCAGTCTTCACAAATTTGTTACGTTCAATCCCATCCACAAAAGCTTTGATAATGAATTTTGGGGAGAATAAGAATAGATATTTTGATTGAAGAAAAATGAGTCTGTCTTCATGGGTTTTTGGAAAGCTGTCACAAAAATGGCTGTCCTTTGAAATCCACATTTGTGTCTTTCACTGCTGCATTTAATCTGCTCCACTTAAAGAACTACCAAAAGCCAGATTCTTGGAGATATTAGAAAGTGGTATTGGTGAGTGTTCCTGTAACGGGGAAGAAGAAGGATGAGCACTGTAAGCTTCTTCAGTTTCAGCTGAGATGTAAAGGTTTGGATAATTGTTTTTGAGAGCTGTGATGTTTTAACCTTGGCATTGACCCCCTATTGTTGCCTCCCTTTGAGGTCCAGGTCTGTAGGAACCACTGCCTTAGCCAAGGCAAGTAATTATTGCTAGCAACTCATCCTTGTTCCCATCAGGGTTTGGACAACATGCTTATCTTCCCAAATGGAAAAGCACAGCCTCCAAAGGTTGTTGACTCTTGGCCTGGTGACTGTGATGTGGCATAGTGTGGCAGCAGGGCTGAAATGGAGACAGAGCAATGATAAGTGTGATACTGGTTTCATCAGTCAGTGGCAGAATCTCATTCACTGCAGCAGGGTAAGGGTTCAAGCCAGAGGGAAGGTGACTCATCTTGACTCTTTGGATATTTTACTTTAAGTGTTGATCTCTGATCTTACCAGTCTAGACTCAATGTTTTGGGGGGGTGAAGAAAAGTCATATCTAGAGCATGATGCATCTCATCCTAAAGCAGACACCTAAAATAAACCGTGTGGACTAGAATCTAGCTGCCTATTTCTCTCCGCTGACTACAAAAAGCATCAGTATGACTGGCTCCAAAACACACATCTGTGTGAACACATACAAGAAGATCATTTGCTGGAGAGGACTAAAATGACATGCAAAAAAAAATCCATGGTATTTGGGTGGAAATCCCCCTTACCGGTGTTGTTACCTCATGGACAACAATACAGTACATATAGCAATATTCTGCAATACTCCTCTGTGAGACTCAGGAGTGACTCAGAGATCAGGAGTGGTTTTTTGTGGTGCCTAACCCCTCCGTTTGCAATCTCCCCTGTGCTGGTAAGCAGGAGGAGATGGGAATGAGAAAGGCATGTTGAATTGGTCTTAATGCTTCCTCCTCTGTTTTTAACTTTTTGCTTGCATTTAACTCTTATCTTAATGTTGTGTTTCCTCATTTCCAAATGTTTAGTATTTAACATTGCAGCTTCCAATGAAGAGTGCCATTCCCTCCCTCATTTCTGAATAAAATAATGAAAACACTTTAATTAATTTAATTAATAATTATAATACACAGGATAGCTGAAAAGTTGTAGTAGAATATCTATTTAGATATTCACTTTCAACAGTTTTTAAGCAATTGCTTTTAGGTGTGATGGTTTTACGGTGACAGACTTTTATACAAAATGAAAACAGCGGTTTTTACATTTCCAATCCTGTTTTGCTCAAGCTTTCCAAAATTAATTTTTTCTGTGTGAGATGGAAAGTTGATACTGGTACCATCCCCAAGGGTTTAGAAGACATAGGATATTTCAGTGATGTGATGCCTGTGGATGCAGAGGCACTTTGTTATTCTCTGGCTGATTTTGTCAGTTTCTGCGACTTTCTGGTTCACAAGAAGTGCTTGCTATAGCACCATCAGGTGCTATCAGCAGTTTACTTTCTGATGTCTCTTC
Source organism: Aleadryas rufinucha (assembly GCA_013397815.1). Lineage (NCBI taxonomy): Eukaryota > Metazoa > Chordata > Aves > Passeriformes > Aleadryas > Aleadryas rufinucha. Next base: position 56,469 of record VZTH01017869.1, on the reverse strand, counting down.
ATGAGAAGCATCTCCAATCAAAAAAGAAAGAACTTTTATTTCTGAGATCTCTCATGGCACAAGGGAGGAAGATGCCTGTTGTTCTGTCTGCCCAGCACAGCCTAATTTGGGGGCATATTGCCAGGTTCAGCACACTTAAGGCCTGTGCACAGCATTTGGGCTGCTAAAATATTGTCTGAATTCAGAGGGAGAATATCTGCGAAAGCAGTCTGACATAAAAGAATTTTTGTAAGTAAATAAAGGAATGATTTAAATTTTACCATGCATAGGGAAGTATAGTTTGCAACAGAATTTTTTCTTGCCCTCTGCATTTTGAAATGCTCACTGCTGCTGTATTCCTACTGCTAAACACCCAGGCTTCTTTGCACAGGGGTTATTTTCTGGGTTTCATTTTCAAATCACAGTGAAACTGAAAAAGCAGCAAGGGCTGGATATAAGTGCAAATTATGAAGGCCATAAAATACTCTCAGCAGAGAGAGCTCTGTAAGGCAGAACTGACAGTCCACATCACTTGGTAAATACTTAGTACTACTACTACAAAACAAACACTGGGATTAATCACAAGAAAAGTCTGCAGGTTGAAAACCTTGAATGAGCAACTGTAGAAGGATTTTCAGAACTGCTTCAGTCTGTTGATGTATCTCACCATAAAATCTTTCCATATTCATATTTGTTTTTTGGCTGAAGAAGTTAAACAGTGGTCTGGCTGCTAGTACAAAGTGTTCTGTCTCCCTTCCCCTCCTGCCTTCCTGTATTGCCATGACTCCAAAGTGAGGGGAGGAGTCCGGAGACTGAGCAGAATCAAATGCAGGTGGGGACTGTGTGCTAACTAGCCAAGACAAACAGCGCTCCTGCTGTCTTCTATCTTTTTTTTCTTTTCTTTTCTCTTCTTTTCTTTTTTTTTTCCCTTCCCCTGGGCTGTCCTACATTTGAAGCTCTCAGCCTGTTTGTAGCTGCTGGTGCGTGCAGTGATACCGATTGCTTCAGTGCTGCATCTCCCTGTTGCAGGCAAACACACACTTGTTTCTTTTACATGCTCTCCTCCCCCTCCACAAACCTTTTTTCCCTAATGGTTCGGTTTTGAAAGAAAAAAAAATAATGCAGTGAATAATAGATCTGTGCAAAAAGCCTGGCAACAAAGCCAGGAGAAACTTGGCCAGCTGTCAGCTTTGTTACAGACTCAAAGCTCAGTCCAGGTGTGTGGAAAATTTTGCGACTGTTCTCCCGGCTGCTCAGCAAAACTGGGCCCTCTTGCAGTCAGACTGGAGCTAATTTCTGGATTCACATGGCAACATGAGGAAAATCCAGCTCCCACGTGGTTTGTGGATCAAAATCTCAAACTGAAACAAGAGACACCCAGCCCTCAGCCCACAAACCCAACCAAAGCAGATTTGCACAAAGGCTGTGTCCCTCGGTGCTGAATTTGACAGATAACTGAATTTCCCTGTGAATCAATTGGGAATCAGGGGTTATCAATTTTTAATTACAAAATTCTTATTATTGATTTTTTTTGTCAGAAAATTATACTGAAATTTTGCACCTGAAATACAAAGACATCATCCAAACATCATCCAAAGACATATGGTAAAAATGTTAAACCGTAGCAGAAGAAACTAAAACCAATCTCATCTTCTGTTGGCTAATTTGTTCCTTCAGGCAGCATTTTGCCACTTGATCTTTCTCTTGGGCCCGGCTCTGTCCCTGCAAGGTCTGTCTCTCTGGTTGTTGAGTTTAACCACACACTGCAGGAAGTAGTTTCAGTGGGTCCCAACAGCAGTGGACACAGAAGCACAGCTCCCAGAGTGGTATGTGTGTGCATGTATCAAATTCAACCCTGCAGTCACTTTTTATATGTTCTAATGTAAATGTCAGCCAGTCTGCCAGGTATTCTGTAAGCCAGCACAAGGTGACTGCTCTAGGAGAGACTTGCCAGGCTTTATCACAAAGGATGGTTCTCCTCTATCTCTTTCTTGCCTCCCTAGATTGAAAAAGGCATGTCATAAATTCTGAAAATATAAAATCCATACTGGCACTTTCCTTGTGTCAGTGGCACAGGATGGAAGTAGAGTCATTTAGACATGGTCTGTGAGTGGTGCCTCCCATCTGACATCCTGCCCACCCATGCCCTCCCTGCTCCCACTCAGAGGAGCTCTGCATAGCTCCCTGCCAGCTCACCATGGTATCTCGGCTGCTCCCCAAACAAGATTAAGTGAAGCTGAGGATCACCTTAGAGAAACAGAAGGTATTATCAGGTTGTGCTTTTTTAACTCTGATCCTCAAAAAGCCTCACGGGCTTCCTTGTCATCAACTAGATAAAAAAAAGCCTTTTGCCATCATAATGTACTTGTTGAGAGGTGATAGAGGATTTAACTTCTGTGGGTGCAGAGGAAAGCTTCTGCCAGCGCTGAATCAACACACAGCTTCCATGCCAGCAAGAAAATGCTCCCCATAGCCAGCACCCACAATCTGCTCAACATTTCTTGCTAGAACTCAGATGCCAGCTGCCTTTTGGGCTGCAGGCAATTACGGAATATGGTCGTTCCTCCCCTTTTTCTCCTAGCTGCATAGCATTTTATAGATTAAAATCTGTATCTTTAATGTTTCGCTCCAGGAAAAGCTGCTCAATGCACAACCAGTCATTTTGTGCATTACTAGAGGTACCCAGGTGCTCTAAAAGTACACCCAAGGTGGAGCACAGCATGAATGCCCAGCCTGGAAGTGCAGTAGTTGCACTACATGTGTGGCAGTGTCCTTGCATGAAGAAGAAGGGTCTTGCTGCCTTCTAACAAGTGCCAAGAACAGTCCTTTTTAAAAGAATTCAAGAATGTCTAGTGATAGCCTAATGCGCTGCAAGGATTGCAACACTAACTGGCAAAACATAGAAGAAATAAAATACTGTTAACTGAGAGCCAAAGATCTTTTGTAAACGCTTGATGTTGCTTTTGACATGCTGAGTGGAACGTTAGGGTGGGCAGTGCAGTGTGTAGTGACACGGAGACATAAACTTCCCAACAAGACGTGCTACCAATACCCGTAACTGGGGAGTTTTTTTCTTGTCATATCCTGGGTTAATACAGTTGGTTTAAATCTTGTTTAAGTTTTTTTCTGCTTGCTCAGTTTAGGAGAATTTAGCTTGTCAGACTTTATTATAGTGAAGATCCTCTTTCCTGCTTCACAATTTACTGCAGTGGGATTGCAAAAGCTCTAGGGAGAAAGTCAATTAAATGGGCAATGAAAACACTCCTAAGGATATTAAGAATTTGGATTTTGTTTGCTTTTTGCTTTTAACAAAAACCTACTGTCAATTTGAGTGCTAAATTACTTGATATTGTTTGGTTTTTAAAAATTAATGGTTCTAGTGCAGTGTAGGTCTCGCTGGTTGCCTTGGTGCTGTAGCTCAGAGCAGGAATGCACTTTTGAAACAATCATCTGACAATCCCCATTTATTACGGTTTTGTTTTTGTTGAGAGCAGTCTTGGAACATGAGAGAGTTATGAATGAAATCAAACTGTGCATATATGCTCCAGGAGCACACTTAGCACACTCCTGCCCCTAAGTGGCATTCCCTCCTTGGGTCCAGAGCAGAGCTGGTCTGGAGCAAACCCAGCTCCAGAGGAACGTGGTGATGATGGTGGCTCTGCCTCACCAGCAGCTCTGCTGCAGAGATCTTCCTCACTTGCACTGCCTCATGTGCAGATGAAGAGACAACCCCTGATTCCCAAATTCAGGAAAGTCACTCTGAAGAGTAAGAGAGAGAGGGTGAGCATATCTGTGTCTTGTTTTGTTACGTTGTTGACCACACTGGGCATCTAAACCAATTCCACTTCTGGGTAGGGTGAGTCCAGGCCTTGGTGCCACCATTCCTCAGGTCCCTTTTTATCCTGAGACATGAGAGAGGATGGATTGATCAGGAAGGAAGTCCATCCAGCTGACTGCCCTGTCCGCAGCACTGAGCAGCATGGAACAGAGCAAGCCTACAGCGAAACATTTGAACTACACTTGAATTCATTAGAATATATGTAATTTTTCATGAGGTTCTGGAAAAGCAGTTGTTAAATGACCTCCACTAAAATTCTGATGTAAAATAATAATTTTTGTCAGCCTGAGTAGAACACATGTATCCTGGAATACAGTGGACATCCTTGCAGTTTGGAATTTGTGGCTTCACATCAGATTACAGTTCAGTTGTTCCACATGAAAAATAATGCCTTAATTGTAAAACAGTTATTTTAATCTTTAAAAGATGGAAGCTTTGTGTACACGCTCCTGCATCTGCCGAGTATTTTTATGAATGCATGATATAGAAAAGGTAAAAGTTCATTTGGCCTCTCCAGTGAATCTGGTATAAGAGCAAAACACAAGGCAGTGGTGCCTCAGCCTTTGGCCAGATGAGTTTATTACAGTATTTGGGGTCTGCTGGAAGCAGGCATTTTCTCTAGTCCTCAGTGTCAGTGTATTTTAATGTAACTTTCTATACAAAGCTGTTCTGATGTGAAAAAAAAAAAAAACAACAAAACCCTTTGCACAGCACTTTTCTGCTTCCCTGGGATTGATTATGCCCTTGGTGAGGACAGCAGCAATGACACCCATCTGTGCCATGCTGGTGAACTCGTCCTGAGATCTCTTTAAGAAAACATGCACGGAGTAGTTACAAAGCAGTGAGTTGTGCTGAAGTTGTTGGAGGCTCAGCAAGTGATTTAATGGTCACAGCTTTTTGTTTGCAGACAGGGTTTGGACAAGTGGAAATATACTGACCTGTGATCTGAGGCCTGCTCCGAGCTCTGCAAGTTCTTCCTATGTGACCCCGGGCAAATCACTTCTCTGCTTTTTCTCCCTCCTTTATCTCTCTTGTCTGTTTAGTCTCTCAGGAAGCTCCTAAGAGCAGAGGCTGTATCTTACTCTCTGTTTGTACAGTGCCTAACATAACAGGGCCCCAGGCTTCCTGAGGTCCCAAAGATGCTGTTGCAATGCAAGTTGTAAATGTTAAAGAGGTGTAAGAATCTGGCCCCATGCACCATCATCACCATCTGTTTTCCTATGACAAATTTGAAGTAGGAAAGCACACAGCTGAGTGGTTAGAGCTGTGACCATTCATGAGCTTCCCCAGGTCCTGCTCCTGGCTTTGGCACCGCTGTGCTTTGTAACAAGAGCTGTTTAAAAATTTTCCAGCAACACACTGTTGATTTTTCTTCCTTAGAGAGTGTCAAATTAGTAAAAACTGAAAATAAGGAGAAAAAAAAAAAAAAACCAAGAGCATGCCAGCTTTTGACAAAGCTTTACTGGGAAGATGATTCAGGGGCCCAGACTGGAATTCCTGGAAAAACAGAAAGCAAGTGCCCTCCTCATCTCACCTCCTCTAGAGAAGCCAGTACTGTTCTCATGCACTGGAGGAGGCTGTCGCTGAAATCTCTGCTCCAGCAAAAGTTCTGCATAAAGACAAGCTTGTGCTACTAGGTAATGTCACAGTGACTGGGGCCATCATCTGGGGTGCAAAAAGGTTGGGACTGCACAGAGCACAGATGAGGGCCTGGCTTCCTCACTTCTTGATAATTTCCTCACCAGTAGACTCTGCTGTCCCAAGGAGAAAGGGATTGAGATTCTCTCTGTGGCTTTACATTCACGAACTTGATAGGTTTTGAACCTACTCACGAACCTTGCAAGGTTTTGAGGTTGTCCTCAGCAGAAAGGAAAACAGAAAAGATATTTTATGTCCTGAACAGATAGGAAAGCCATTTGCTGCCCAGCTCCTTCTGAAAGCAGCGTAATTTCCTACTGTCTTTGTGTGTCCTCTAATAAGTGGGTACTCTGTTGCTTTTAAATAACTCCTGTAACATCTTTTGTGATGTTAACCGGTTAGCACTTCTCCTTTGGGGCCGGTACTTCATCTGATCTGGCTGGAAGTGTGGAAAGGCAGCAGCATGAAGGTGCTTTGTGCCCTGGAGCTTGGGGCATCACACGGAGCAGCCATCGGGCAGCTTCCTCCAACCTCAGCTGCAGCAGCAGCATGGAACTGTTTGCTCCTCAGATAATTAGATTTTGTTGTGCTTCCTCCACACAGCACTTCCCTGTAGTGATATAACCAACTATGCCAACTTCTGCACCTCCCAGGACTCTCCTAGAGAAAGGGAATCCTCCAGCTGGACAGAGAATGCAAGCAGCAAGCAAGTATGCACCGCTGCTCCAGGATTTAATTCTGTCAAAATGAAATATTCTGAAATCTTATGAATTTGATTATTTCTTTACACTGGAAATTTTAAAATATACCCTGCTATAAGTCAAATTGTTCTTGGCTTCTCTTTAGTAATTCCCCATTATTTGTTGGAAATTATGTCATCCAAAGGACTGAAACAAATTGATCATGGGAAGTCTGCATTTAGTCATGAAACTACCGTGTTTGAGCTTTTGTCTGACATACCAGGTGGGGCAATGGCTGGTGATGGTGATTGTTTTGTTAATCAAACCACTTAATTACTAAATTATTTCTATGCTTTTATTCCACTTTTCTTGGAAGAGGTTTCCTTGACAAGCAGGTGTTTCTTTCCAAGATCATAATCAGTGCGGAAACATAGGGTGGCTTGGAGCTGTCACATTTCCACCAAAAGTATTTCATTACCACTGTTTATGTCTATGTCCACTTAATGAGATTTCTATAGATCATGAGACCCACTTAGTATGTCCTTAACCCCATAATGATAGGAAATGGTGCTCTTGACTGCCAGACTGATTTCCCTCATGAGGGTCATAATGTTAAAATTTCCTTTCCAAAACCAAGAGCCATATGTTGCCACATGGAACTGCCATCGGTTGCTTGAATGAGTCAGTGCCCTGAATTTTATGACAACTGGAATGGCTACTATGATTGAAATGAAACTTTTCAACTTCAGGGGTTGCAGTCACAAAGAAGGTTAGTGTCTGGACTTACGTGGAGCGTGCCGGTGCAGAACTGAGCTCATTTCCTACCTCGGATCTGGCATTTCTTCAGGAGCAGAAGGAAGAGGATTTCACATCTGTTCCTTCTTGCCTAGAGGAAAGCATGCTTATTAACTGTATTTCTTCACTGAAAGGGTTGTCAAGGGTTGGAACAGGCTGCCAAGGGAAGTGGTGGAGTCACCATCCCTGGAAATGTTCAAGAAAGGACTGAATGTGAGTGCCATAGTTGAGTTGATACGATGGTGTTCGGTCAAAATTTAGATTCAATGGTCGTGAGGGCCTTTTCCAACCTTTATGATTCTATGAAAAGACTCAAAACCTTCGGCTGCAACGATGCCCAAGTCACTTTGTTCACTGAATTTTGTAAGACACAGTTTAATAAAATCTGTCACTACTGCCCATATTTGCACAGAGAGAAAAGAAAAAATTTATTCATGGGAGACATTTATCTCCCTTTATTTGCATTATTATCAAACTGAGATATTTCAGGATGAGGCAAAGATGGGGGAGTTGTTTGTTTTGGGTTTTGATTTTTTGATTTTTATCTCTCCAGGCTCAGGCAATTTTTTGAGCCCTCAGCTGTAACTCTGGGAAGAAACAGGTGAAATGAAAACTAAATTGTCGAGTAATGTAAAGATAACAGAGCACTGTTTTCCAGCCCCCAGAGCAGGAGTCTTGAGAGACAGATAAACAGGAATGGAATCCTCCAAAATAAGTTATAGTGCCTGTCTGTTGTGATGTAATTGACTGTTGTTATATATTCATATGAGGTGTAGGAAAGCATTTAGTATGTTTTTGCCATTAAAAGAGTTAATGATGCAGATCCCCATTTCTCAGTAATTAACTGCAATTCTTTCTGCTCTGGTATGCTTATAAGGCTTAACTGACGTTCCAAGAAAGGAGGAGAAGCTTAGCACAAAACACAACTGAAGAAAAGGCACTTTTACCCAAGGGTTTGCTTTGGCTTTTGGTTTGGGATGTGTAATGTGACAAATTTGGTAATGGTTTGTTGCATTAAAATGGTGCAGTATGGACACAGCCTATTTGACTTCAGAAGTTCAATTCACTTGTATTGACTGACTGATTGTCAAATCCAGGTTTCCACAGATTCCAAAGAAACCCCCAAAGCTTCAAAAGAGAACCATTTTTTTTAAATCCCTGTAAATACAGAACCTTTAGACTTTTCCACAATGACTAGACACTAACTTTCAGAGCCCACTCTTAATACTGTATTTTTTCATGTATTCAGGTCACTGGAGGTTTTTTCTCTTTCATTCTCCACTCCCAGTCTCTCTCACAGTCTAACATTCAGTGTCTACAATACTAAAAGTAAATATACTGTTGTTTTGTGCATGTCATAGCTCTTACTCTGAGGGCCATGAACTCAGTAATGTGTTTCTCTTCTAACATAAAAGGATGGAAAAAGGTAAGGACTTGTATAATGTCTGAGGTGAGCTTTGTGGAGCCATGCCAGTACTCTGCTAAACAGAGGCCTGTGATGCAAAAATGTATTCCTGCAGGTAATTTTGTGATTAGGGGGAAGACCAGAGATTGATGGATTATAGGTCAGACTCAAAATTCATTGAAGTCAAAGGAGAGATCTTCAATGATTTAATAAATGCTGGTTTTTTAAAGTATGAATTGGTGACAAGCCAAACTTGGGCTTGAACGCTCTCAAAATTTGGGAAGCAGCTGAGATATGATTTAGTTAAGAGCTGTGAGTAACATCTGACTCTAGAGGACTAAATTCAAGACATCTCTGTGTTGCTCAGCTCCAAAATTTGCTTAGTCTCTGGTGTAAAGATCTATGATACTTTACTGTGCTAAGTTTTACAGTAGGAATTTGCAGGATGCACCACAATCAATTTCTTTCCGGTGATAAAGGGATAGAAACTCAAACTGTCAGTAGGTTGGATTCCTTGGGTAACACGGTAGATAATTATGTGAATCGTCTGTGTGAATGGCCAAATATTGTTACATAGGGCACAGAAAATAGCCTGTTCAAACTATGGTGTGCTACCCTCCAAGTAGTCACAGATTTTCAAAGCTTCACTTACTGTTCCAGTGCTGATTTTCCATGTGAACTATAGTAGCCAATGTGGCTGGAAACATGATCTTGTAAAAGGAGCAGAGGTTACTTGGAGGTAATCTCCATTTTAAAACAAGTTCCACCACGCAAGAAGTTGCATGGCTTGTGTTGTAAGTCATAATATCAACCTTTTTTTAGTTAAATTTGGGGTTACTGAGGGCACAGCTTTACACTCTCGAATGCTGGGTCATTCAGAAGTAGGCTATTCTCCAATTTGGTCTTGGCAAATCATTCACTCTTGTTTACACGACTTTGCCAGTAATCTAGACAACTCATATAGCACTGCCCCAGAGGTGCTGAATTGTGTCAGATTCAAAACAAATTCATAATGTACCAAGTAGCGTCCACCACATTCTTGTCTGATGGATGAATCTTTCCGTGTCCTCAGAAGTATGGAAACAAAATAATTTCCTAAAAGCATGCACTGTGCAACATTTGGAACTCTAGATTTGTTAATGCATGTTTAACATATGTAATACTTGTTAATATATATAAAATTAAGACATGCAACATCTCTGGGTGTTTTTGTTAAGAATTTGAGTAAGTGGGACGAGAAGTGTTTCTTAGAATTGAAAAGTAAGGCTTTATGGGATGTGGGAGTCTCCTTAATTTATTTGCTAGTTTGTAAAGTTTGGATGGGTGAAATTTGTTCTGCATTTCAAAAACATTGTGTTTGGAGTTTTTAATAGCTATTTCACCTGTGGAGCTTTTTCCGTTAATTTGGTTTTACTATTGGTGTTTTCTAAGTATAAAAAATGATACATTTTGTAATTTTTTAATGTAAAATAGATATTTCTTAAAACATTAAATACTTGCATATGGATACAAATATTTGTTAAAACAGGCCTTTAAAGGCCAATACTAATTCACTGTCATGTATTAAATCCAGTCTTTTTTATGGAATATGTTGTCCTGAAACATGAGTGTAGATGATTTTAAAGACCGTGCTTAACCTGTCACAAAGCACAAGCCATGAAGAAGATGGTGAAATCTTCTTCAGAGCTTCAAATCTTTTACAACTGAGCTTTTAGGTTACTATAGAGTACCTGTGCCATTTCCTGTTAAAATCCAATTCATTATGAAGAATCCATGGGTGATTCTTTCATTCTTTCATCTCCCTTACTAATAGCCATCACAAACTGGATAAACTAAAGATGATGAAAATTTTATTTTTCTTTCTACATCTTATTGTCAGTGCTAACATAAATCAGTTTCACTGTAAGGGGAAAAAAAGAGGAAAAGTAAATACAGCTGTAATTGTAAACATTTGTAACATGAGTTATAGACATGGGATGCCAGAATTTGTAATCTTTAAAGAGTAGTTTTTATAGTACAGAACTTAATACTGCAAAACTGAATAATAGCATAGAAACTCATATGACTTCTCTTCAACAATGCTAAAAGCATACTCAGCCTGTCCACTTCCAAGCAAGACAGAGTAACTTCCTCAAAAGCTTGATACCTTTTCTGAAATGTTCTTATTTTGTTGAATTGTGAGGACACAGGTTATTGCTGTTACACCATTTACTTGGTGGAAATGGTGTTTTGGAGTTGTTTTCACTTGGGTAAAACCGTATTAATTATTCTTATTTATTAATATTAAGACTTGTTTAGGCTGTCGCCATCAAAATTTCCATTATTGCAAAATTATTTTATCTGATGATAAATGCAAAAATTTCACCCTGCCTTAATTCACTGAAGTACCTGTTGCTGTTTCCAGGTTTCCAAGCCCTCAGCTTTGAGGTTTCATCATTCTCTTTGCATCCTTCTAACATTTTTGCCATCATATTGAGTGTATGGCCCTTAGATTAATTTTAAAGATCTTTCATCTTCTCCTTCATCTGTCACCTTGCCTTTGGTCCATCGCTCACGCCATCCTGCATCACCTGCTTCCTAGAGAAGCCCGTTCGTACTTCATCCCACTCACTATTATATATCTATATACACATATATACGTATGTATCTGCTAAGAGTGGGTCTCCATAAATACCTTAAAGGTTTTCTGCTTTTTCAGATCCTTCTGTAAGACTCATGCCAGGATAAAGTACCCATCATGCTGCCTATTGTGTTCTTGTCCCCCATTTGTTGTCACTTTATAATACTTTGACTAGAAGACACCTGAAGCAGAATCTCTCTTTTCCCTTGTTCTCTTTCCCTTTTTATTATGGAGTATTCACACCTTAAGTCCTGATCAGATTAGTCCTTCCTGGAACTGTGATCATGAATACGTAATCCAAGGGGTTATAAAGTGTTAAAAATAAGAGGCAGCTCTTATTTTTAGGTAAAAATAAAAGGTTTTTATTTAAAAAGTGNGCACTTTAGAAAAGCCCCTTTAGTCACTGTGTGGGGAGAACTTGAACAATGATTTAATAAAGTTTTTAAACCAATAAAAGGTTATTTAAAACTGGAAACCAGGTAAAGGGGTAGGGATTTTGATTATGTAACTGGGAAAAATTGCAACAACCCCCAATTTAATCAATTAACCTTAACAATTACTAACAACTAATTAATCCAAACTCCAAGTTGGTGTGAATGCAAAAGCCAACCTTCTAGCATCATGCATGACATAAAGGTTGTTGTTGCTCATGCATGTGGTATAAGTGTGTAAAGGACTCCTCCAGGGTACACTCACACTGTGTTTCCATACAGCACATTTTCTGTGGCTTCTTCAGCTTCTCCAGGTTTACTGCTGTTGGGAACAGGCCTGCCAAAATAAAAGGTCACTGCAGTCACAAGAAACTAAGTTCAAAAGAGAGCTAGGTTAGATGCTGACACTGTCATACTTGTGAAATTAACTTTTAAGAAAGTATTTGAAATCTAAAATATTTGTCACTGACAGCATCTTGTAATTACCACTTATGATTAAGAAGGGGTTTTCCTCTGTGTCTTTTAACTAAGATGAAAGTAAATGTACCTTTGGTTTGAGCTATCTTGTGGAACCAGAACAACTTCTGAACTTGTCTCTCTGTCCTTTAGAAATTGTATACCCTGTTGTATGTGCCTGTTACCTTGCTTAATGTATGTACTCACTGCAAAGTTTTCTGCCTCCATGGGGGTTTCAATTATTAATTTTAATTTCATTCTCTAAGTGTTGTGGGGCTACAATTCAATTTCCATTTACTTCACTGGAAGCTTGATTAGACCGTAAGAAATGGTCAGTCAGGGGTTCTCTGATTAAAGGAAAAATGAATTTACTGTCAGGCAAGTTGAAGATGTAAGTGGAAGGGACAGCATGCTCAGGCTTGTACAAGGTTATTGCCTTCTGTATGGTTTCAGGAAAAGATTGGCTGGAGGCTATTTGATTAACTCCCTTCATAATGTCTAGCCATTAGCTACGTGAGCAGGGAACTTACAGTGTTATTTCCCACTCTTGTATTTAGTTAATGCAAAAATTTGCAAAGTGGCTTGTTCATGATGTAAGTTATGTCAAAGGCAGTATTTAGTGTGAAATACATGAGCATTGTTTGGGGTGGCATAGAGTCTATGAGCCTCAGGACTCAGGCCCTGTATCAGTCACTTCTCTGCTCCTGGAGTCACAGTATTTTCTGACTCTCTTGTCCTGTGCTATGATTAAACAGGAATCTGTTTGCTGAAGGATTTCTACAGCTGTAAAACGAAGCAGGACACATGTCCAGAGAAGTGAACAGCATGTCATAAATAAAGAACAGTTTATTCACAATCTCTCCAGCAGCTGATGAACCTATCAGGCACAGGAGGGCTTTCAGAACAGGAAACTTCTGTGGAGGACAGAAGCTAGTTGGGATCAATGATTTATCATTGCATGTTGTGTAAAAACAGCAGCATGCTGACACATCTGCAGAGCCCGATATACAAAGCTGTTGAACAGTTTTTCCCAGAAAACTTAAGAATAAGAAAATATTGATCTCTGCCTCGGAATCATCTAGGTAAGCAAGGAGTGTGCTGGCCCAAGAGATGTCACAGGAGGGAGGTCTGGTCAGAAGCCAGGACCCTGGGCTGTGTGTGGAAACAAAAGCAATCTTCCCCGCCCTCAAGAAATGTTTGTCAGCTGCATACTGCCTGACCTGCTCATTGGATCAGCATAAAGGGATAGGGACATTAATCCTCTCCCATATTCTTTACAGAAGTTGTGAACAGGAAGCTGCTATCAGCAGCAGTACAAACTGGTGCATTCCTTTGGCTCCAGCTGAACATGAGCCAGCAATGTGCACTCGCAGCCCAAAAAGCCATTTGTATCCTGGGCTGCATCCAAAGCAGGGTGAGGGAGGGGACTCTGCCCCTCTACTCTGTTCTGCTGAGACCCCTCTGGAACACTGCATCTGGCTCTGGAGTCCGCAGCACAGAAAGGACATCAGCCTCCTGGAGCAAGTGCAGAGGACGCCACCAAGATGGTTACAGGGATGGAGCACCTCTCCTATGAGGAAAGGCTGAGAGAGTGGGGATTTCTCAGCCTGGGAAAGAGAAGGCTCCAGGGAAACCTAATTGTGGCCTTCCAGTACCTGAAAGGAGCCTACGAGAAAGATGTAGAGGGACTATTTAACAAGAGCATGTAGTGACAGGACAAGAGGGAATGGCTTCAAACTGACAGTAGGTGTAGATTAGATATTAGGAAGAAATTGTTTACTGTGAGAAACTGGAACAGGTTGTCCAGAGAAATTGTGGAAGCCTCATCCCTGGCAGTGTTCCAGGCCAGGCTGGATGAGGGTCTGGAGCAGCCTGGTCTAAGTGGAAGGTTCCCTGCCCATGTCAGGGGGTTGGAACTGGATGATCTTTAATGTCCCAAACCAACCCAAACCAATCTATGATTCTGTGATCAGTGCCAAAGGTCCTTGTTACCATCACTGTCTCTGTGGAGAAAGGTCTGTGTGCATCAGATGTCCAAAAAAAGCCCCTGAAGTTGTATGAGGCTGTTCCTTAAAGCCATGAAATTTTTTTCTGGGTTTTGGATGGGTTTTTTAACAAGCTGGGAAAGAAAAAAAATAAGATACATAAGAATTGTTAGTAATTTTGAAGGAAATTAAAGTAAAAGCTTTTCAAAAGGAGTATGTGAATTTCCAGATGGCCCCAGACTATTGGGACATATTTTGTAAAGGAAGAATGTGTGAAGTTTCTTCATTATATGGTAGATAATTTTGTATATGAGGCCCTATCTCAGCCTGCCTGTTTTTCCTTAAATTACTAATCCACAGAAGTAACTGATTAATTTGATTAGGATTGGTGAGAGATATATTTTCTAGGTATATTTTCCTCCCTACCACATGAGGAATGCTTAAGACTTCCTCATACCCGGTTTTAACCACATAGGAGTGCAAAACTCTCTCCTTGAAGTAAAGAGCAGAGAAGATCTGAACATATTCTTCTTTCACCTCACCAGAGAGACAGAATAACACAAATGCACAGTGAATTTCAATTTTAGACAGTGAGACAGTGCAACCTGGCAGAGGCACAGTAAAATGATGAAGCTCATTGCATAAACAGCTTATGCTTATTATTGGCTGCACATCCATTTATACTGGAAAATTTCCTTTTTCCCCAAGCTAACTGTAGTTTTCCTCTGATTGTTTTTGGGGTTTTTTTTCCTCTTCTGGTATGTCTTAAAGAGAAAAGAAATGTGATGTAACAGAGTAGCCCAGCATAGCAGGATCCAGATTAGCATGGGTACCTTGGAGATTAGGTATGTATTTTTTTCCTTGGAAAAATGTCTAAAGTAATGTATGAACAGATTCAGGGATTGTTATTGAAATTAAGTCCAGCTTGTTTCTAGAACAAACTTGAACAAAGACCAATTTTGTTCATCTTTCATAAAAAGATTAAGCAGACTGCTTTACTCTGCATTACAGTAGTCACACATTAAAAAATTCTTTCCAATGCAAAGGCACCTTTTTTATTCTATTAAAAAAAAAAATTGAAAAATTTGTAAGCAGGAATGGACAGGAGCTGCTACGTTCCTGGGCTAATCCAGTGTGAACACGTTGCTCTTCAGTTTGAAGGCGGTTGGCAACTTTTTGGCAGGAATATTATTTATTTAATTAATTAGTGTTAAAAGAACAGTTTGGCTTGTTTTCCCTCTCTCCTTACAATCAAGAGTATTCCCTGCTAGATGCTCCATTGCTTCTTACATACCACTTTTGCAACCTACTTTAAGCTAATGCATGATGCCTTCCCTTCAATTTTGTGAACCAAGTTAAATCATGAGTAAACTAACTCTCTCTGATTGTCAGATGCTCTAGCAGATCCCATGGTTTTATTGCTAAGCCATTAAGAGACTTTTTTTTTTTTCACTTAAAACTTCCCTGGACTGGGTTCTGGTCAGAGGCAGTTTCCCCAGCTCATAAGTTTCATATTTTGCATGGAAGAGAGCCTCCAAATAAGCACTAGCCCTCCCCTCTGGGAGCTCACAGTCCATCAGTTTTGAGCACAACAGCCTGATCAGCAGAGATTGTCAGCTACATTGGGACACTCCATCAATTTAATGTGGAGACAGAAGCCCCTTTGGAAATACCTGGTGGTGGTGTGGGGAGAATTATAGAGACCAGATTTCTGTTGGACTCTATGATCTTAGAGGTCATCTTCCAACCCAAATGGTTCTGTGATTCTATGAAAAAGTAGGGGGAAAAAAAAAGTGTAGTGAATGTATTCCTACAGGGAGGGTCTTTTCTTCACGAGTTATCTCATTCCTAATGGGCACCAGAAACAGAGGGGAATGCTCAGAGGGTAGGCACAGCAAGCAGAAGGAAATCATTATGTTGGATTTTTTTTCTTATCAGTTCTGCAACTTAAAACTACTCTGAAGAGACGTGTTTCGACAGAGCTCTTCACACTTCCGAACAAAAGAGCTTTTCTCTCTTCCTCCCCCCTCACCCTCCCCCTAGTTTGGATGTACGGCTGGAGAAAAATGATTGCAGGCATTGTCTGGCAACAACAACCGCAGAGTCTCTTCTGGAAACGTGTTGGGTCAGGTTCATGAGCGCACACAGAAAGAGAGAGAGAAAGGGGGGAAAAAAAAATCTCCCTGGCCAGATAAATAACCCAGTTTTGGAAGATGCTTCACCAGTGTTCCTGCTGTTCTGTAGCAGCCTCAGCCAAGATCCAGCTATGTCAGTTGTTTAGTCATTGGTACCGGGAGAGGTGATATGCTAACAAAAGTATGCAGTAACAAGCATTTAAAATGTGATGTTTTATTAGTTTTTCAGCAAATACAGGGAGATGCTAATGACTAATTTCTGCTCTTAATGGATTCATGTTGTGAACATGAAAATGAGCAGAGGAATAATTTCTCAGAGTCTGGATCCTTTCACCGACCCTGTACATGTTTGTGTTTAAACAAAAGAAACTAAATTTCTGCCCATGCATGGCTGAAAAAAAATATCTGTAGTCTTGTCTGGGTAATGTGACAAAAGGGTTTAATGTAACCTAAGGAAATAATTTGAGTATAAAATGGGGAGCTGATTAGAGCAGTAAAATAATCAGATGTTAAAAGGAGCAAGTACAGGAGAGTGTAACGGCTAAAAGCCCGGGAGTGGGAATCAAGCCAGCTGGGGTTCTGCTTCCATTCAAGCATGCTGTGCAACTCTGAGTAAGTCAATAAACCTTGCAGTGCTTCAGCTCAACCATCTGTAGAATGGAAATAATAAAAATATTATTCCCTGTCTCCCCAAACTGCAGTGAGACGTTGAGATGAGTATTGAGTCAGAGTGCTGTGAGTTGAGAAAAGACAGATTTAAACTTCCCCAAAGTTCAGAAGTTTGCATCCCCTTCATTTCTATTTGGGAGGCTCAACTCCACTTCTGCAATTGTGAATCTGTTCTCCTCCCAGCTCTGTAGCTGGTTGGAGTCTGTTGGCCTTGTGTGGAGATGCATTTGTGTCCACGACAGTGTCACTATGAGTCAGAGAGGTGTGTTACACTTTGGGAGCTGTGGCAACAGGGAAAACGTGCGCAGTTAGGGATGAAAAGTGGAAGAGAAGCCGTGGGACTAGTAGTTAAATTCTTTACATACTTCAGAGCTCCCTCTCTCAAACAATCCACTCAAGATCCAAATCTCATGAGCCCATGCTGTATACTTTTAATTATGACAGCATCTTTCTTCTTTGGGTTGTTTTGCAGCTGTGAGATGGAGTGAGCTCTAGAGCCCAGGCATCACCAAGACACATCTCTGTGCTTGTCCCCCTGCTCCCTGAGAAATGCCATTGAAGGGGATGAGGAATGTTCTCAGTGCACGCATTTGCTCACAGCCATAAGTCTTGGTTAGGGCTTAAGCGTGTGCAGCAAAGGGACAGTTGGGACACATGAAATGCTGTCCAAGTGAGCCTTGCTAAATTAGCTTTGAGTTGTTTCTAGCTATAAATTGCTTTTCCTCTTAAATTTCATCTCTGATTCAGGGTCGTAGCTGGAAACAGAAGTGCTGAAATACAAATCCAGGCTTCCTGGTGTATTTAGCTCAACGTTGGAGTCTCCTGAGGTTGAGATAAGTTCCAGAGATTATTCCAATGGTTTGTTTGCTCATTCAAAGTAATTTCCAGATCTCTGAGTAGTTCAGAAGGTGAAGCAATCAATTAAATACACTCATGTGCATACTCACATGCACAGAATATCCCCCAGGTGGTTAATGGGGCAAAATGTTTAAAAGGCACCAGGAGCCCAGTTCAGGAAAGCTGCAGAAACCACAGCAGTTTGGACAATCCAGTCTCTTCAGAGGCTGCAACTGGAACTTCCCACGTCTTTTGTGTTACATGCAAGCCAAATAGCAAGCAAAAGAGCAGCACAATTATTTTTTCAGAGTAAAATGTACATTTTCTGTAATATAAATTCATTCATTTTGCACTCCAAAGTAATTGTAAAAATAAATCTACACATGCAAAGTATTTTCCTTTTTCCTGCGTTCGGTTGGCAGTGGGGTTTTTTTTCACATAAACCTCACTAAAAGTCAGCCATATGGGAAGGGCTTACAGTGTGTTGTAAACAGCAGGTTCAAATCAAGGCTAAACCAGTGCTCTTGCTCCAGCCAAAGCCACAGGGTGCTTCAAACTCCCATCTATTGCAATATTGGAAACAAACTACTGTGCAGTAAATTGTGAAGACTATTTTTTCATGTTGCTACTCTTATATGAATTCATTTTCTTTCAGCTACGAAATCGGGTGAAAAATCTGAGACAAAACAAAAGGAGGAAGGAAACACTTTTTCAGTTACAGAATATTTTTTTTCATGTTCTTAAGTTCATGTTGCAAACTAATAACTTGAGAAGATCATTTATTTACTTGCCCTAAAATTCTTTACTTCTTGATATATATTTTATTTTATGTTTGGCAAGATAGCAGCTGAGTCCTGAAAATCAGCTTGGCTTAGACATTTCAAAGCAATTTTATAGTTCCAAAGTGACTTTTAAAAAAATTATGCCTTTTTTCTAATTCTGTGAGCTTTAATCCTGCTCTGTACATGCAGATTCTGTAACACTCAGTAGAATCTTTGGGAATTCTCCATGTATTAAGTTTCCCATGAAGTTCTGAAAGCAGAGTTTTGCCTTTCTTATCTTACTGTCAAATGATTAAACATCGTTTTTTCTCTTTTTTTAAAAGTTTTTAAGGCAGTAGGAGTTTGACACCTAATCATCTGTGTGCCACTGAAGTTGGGAAATATTAAAGCTCATGGTTTGCTCAAAGACATTGTCTTTTCTGCTTAGATTAACAAGACTTAGCTGTCATCTCATTGACTGTTTTTCAGTGTGTGTCTCTGTCACTGACAGAGCTCCGTGCATCCTATGTATTACAGTGGCAGGACTCCAAGGCAGTATTTGGCTATCAGTTTATTCACTAGATTTTTCATTCAAAACCCCTCTTGAGCTTTTCAGTATGGCTCAAATAAATTATTAGTTGGCTTAGGGTGCTGGCTGTAAATGTTTGGGCCTTTATTTGAGCATTAAAAAAGGCATGGGAACTATTTTGGGGAAAGTATTATTAACAAATTCTGCATGATAAAAATCTACTATTTGTTTTGGTTTCAACCAGGATTTTTTATTTTGGGGGAAAGGCAGGGAGGAGGTTGGTGGCAAGGAGAACCATTCATATCAGAAGCAGTGTCATAATTACACAGAGTAGAGAGCCTGTCTAGAAAACAGGATTTTAAAAAGTGTACAGAAATCTTTATAGCCAAAGAGGGAGATGCCTGTGGATGGTTGAGGAGGGTCTCCAGCAGCCAGGTCAGCGGCCTGGTACAAGAGTCCTGCTGGAAGCAGAGGTTTAGGTTTCATTAAGAAAGCATTTCAGACAGTTAGCAGGCACACCCTGATTTCCAGGAAATAGGTGTTATCCTTTTTAACTCTTTGAATGCAAATCAAAGTGCAAGTATTCCTGGGAAGCACCCAGAACATGCTGGAACCTGAGCAGGGTTGCTTCAAAGGGGGATCGATGCCCCTCCATGTTTTCCAGAATTACCCTGTGCAGCTGGATTTTCCAAGCAGTGATCCTCAGCATCTTCCTTGCCTATGTTAAATTCCTTTTACATGGTGTTTCTAGTGGTACATTGGTCTTGTCAGGAGCAGTTGAGATTCTCCATTGGTATTGCCAGGTACGTCAGGAGCGTGGAGTTTCCCTGTGCAGCCTGCAGATCTCTCTGCATTCCTTCTTCAGCAGGGATATCCTTCATAAACCCAAGTTTCTTACTATCCTCAAGAGACAACCAGGGCTAAGATTTTTGATCCATGTCTCATAAAACCACATGACCAGCTCTTACTGTTTTCTTTTCCCTCCGTATTTTCCCTGGTAATCAGATCAATGTGTACAAGAACTGGCTTAACAAATTGGGCTATTGGGTCAATATGGTTTCTTGTATCACTGAAACTGAGTGAGACCAGAAATTAATGGAAAATTTTCACCTCTAATCATTGGATGGATTTATATTTTCCATCCATTCCTACAACTAAAAGTCTTGGAGAGACTTTTTTTTTAGTCAAAATTTGTAAAAGTAGACCAGCACTGACACTAATTGACTGTGCAGATTGAAGCACCCCCAGGGCCAGCCCTGACCTGAATGCTCCTGGGAGTAATCCTAAAGTAAGTGTGTTGTTGATAAAAAATAATTATTCTTGACTGTGCTTCTGCTGCTTTTAAAGTCAATGGCAAATGTCTGGCTAGCTTTAGAGGACCTCCAACCCATTGTATTTTCACGGAGTGATCCCAAAACACAGTCTGCATGTAAAACTCCCAGGTAGAACATGCTACCTGTTCACCTTGAACAAAGCTGGAGATCGAAATGTGCACTTCAACCACCCAAGAACCGTACAAAGGTTTTCGGCAATCTTACTACTCTGCAGCATTAGCAGTTGCAGTTCTGTACAGGGAAAACCAACTTGTGTCCCCAGATATTTCTGCTGGAAAGAGCTAGTTACAGCCACTTAGAGAAACAGGAAATTCTGCAGTTTTATAAAGTATTTTAAAATGGATAGCCCTCGTGGCACATGGTTCTTCAGAGGCCTCTCCAAGGTGCTTCTCCAGTGTGCAGGCACTTGGGGCAACATCTCAGGAGGGCAAGCTGGTGGCAAGCAAGGACTGAGAAATGGATGGGCTTTGTAATGGAGAGGGGATGTTATTCAAATAGTAAGAAGTCCTAAACACCTTATTTTAGTTAGAGATGGCAAAAATCAGCCTTTTCAGGAAAATAAGTTTCATTACAAACCTCTGTGTTGTCTTATGTGAAGAAGACTACTTGGATAACGTTTTCCATCAAACCTTCTTGGAGTCATTGATTTAGACTTTTTCATTGTGATCAGCTTTTTAATCCAAGGACATTGAAAGGCTGCACTTAGTCTGTTTTGTTGTTTTTTTATTCCTTCCAGGCCCTTTGGAATAGTGATAGAGTTTTTACTTCTTTAATGAAATGTTTCAGTACTGTCAACATTCATTATTAAGCTAAAGCCATTTCTGTGCTTCCAAATTAAAATAGTTTGCCAATTCCACTCCTTGAAATATCTCAGTATTTTTAGAGGTTAAAAAAATGTGATATGCCATAATTTCCCATACAACAAATTCTGTTTTCTGACCAAGGCAAGTATCAGCAGCCCTTTTTTTCTGTAACAGTAACCAAAAGTGTGGTACAGAAGCCAAGTAGTGAAGCACAGTTTGTCTTCCATTAACTGTATTTTGGGATTTATTATACATACACACCTCTTGGTTTTGGCCATCAGGAGTGCTTTGGAGCCTTACCAAAACTTTGTAAGACATTGCCCACTTTAAGACTTCATTTTAATTGTGTGCATATTTAGCCACCTGACCTGAAGTTTTCCATTTTGGGCATCTTAAACTAGAATTTATGTTTCAGCTGAAAAGCTTCAGCTATTCCAAGCAGAAAGATAAGAAGATATGCATAATTTTGTGCATATTATTGTGGTTATTTTTAAGCCTAGTAAGTGTTTTGTGATGCTCTCCTGTATCCATGTTTTGGAATGAAGACTTGACATTCACCTGGAAGTTAAATCTCAGGTACATTTATTCTTTCTATTAAAAAATACCCAAACAAAATGGCCAACCAACAACAAAACAAAACCTTGGCTTTTTATTTGACCAAAGTAAGGGCATCTAAAATCACACATTTCTAGGGCAAGGAGGGTAGCAGATGAGAAGGTGCTGATCACCTCTCTCTGGCCACCAGTGACAGAAAACAAAGAGATGGAATGAAGCTGCATCAGGGGAAGTTCAAGTGGGACATCAGGAAAAGGTTCTTCACCCAGGGGATGGTTGGGCACTGGAACAGGCTCCCCAGCTAAATGGTCACAGCACCAAGCCTGACAAAACTCTTCTGAAGACAAAGTAATACAATTCTTTACTAAAACATGCGTAACTACTCTTTCTTTCCTTTCCCTTTTTTTTAGTAAGAATGTGTGAGCTGCAAGTCAGATGTTTAGAGAAATCCCTTAAGTGATTATTTACTTTTTCCCTGAAGCATGGCACAGTTTGTTGTTTCTGTGGCTGCTTGCACAGAGGACTCTGCAGAGAAACAGCAGAATCCAGGTTTCCTTCACCAAATAGGAAATCAAAATATGGGATTTGATTTCCTAAGTTGGATTTTTCTAAAGCTTCAAGTACTAAGTTCCTGAGTAACTACTGCTATATGAGCATATAGATTCTTGCAGGAGGTTAGAGGGGTGCTGTTCCCCTCCTGTGCTTGGAGCCTGTGTGCCCAAAGGCTGAATGCAGCTCTGAGATCTCAGCTTATAAACACAGGTTGGAGTAGACTTGCAGTTAGTAAGTAAAAGGTTAATGAAGGAAGATGAAGTTGATTTGAACTGAAAAACATTGGTTCAGTTCCTAGGTTTAGCCCCAGATATTTTATGTGTGAGCACAGGAAAGACATTTAATCCCTCCATATCTTAGCTGCATATGTATAAAACAGGAATGAAAATCTGATCTTTGTCCCACCCCTTGTTTTTATCTCATCTCTTTAGATCATGCATTTTTCAAGGCAAGGGCTGTTTCTCTGTGCATCTGTGTGGACCTCAGACAAGGCTCCTAAAGTGCTATTAGTGTGTAATAGGAATAATAATAATAATAACAACAACAACAACATTTGGAGTTCAAATTCTGACAGACAGCTTAGAGCCATTACACATTGAGGAGAATGAAACACAGTCAAGCCCAAGACAGCAATTTTCATCCGAGACCAAATTTAACAGTTTGGCAGGGCAACTAAATTTGGTGTTATGTAAGCTGGGCTTTGCAACTTCAAACCCTGGGTTTATTTATGTTTCAGGGGGTTTTCCTTCCATTTCCATACGGTTCAGTCTGCAACTGGCACTGGTTTAGGGCTGGCTCACTGTGGGTTCTACCCTGCTGCAAACGACGTTTGGAAATCTGAAAAGAAGGTTTCTTTAATTAACTGAAAACCAGAGCCCGTAGTCTACTTGATATGAAAAATAGACCAAATTATAGTGGTATTCATAGCCTGCTGGAATGGTTGGTTGTTTTGGAAAAAAATTGTTTTTAGAGGAGGCTTGCCAAGAAGCTGTTCTGTCAGGAAATGATAAATGGCAGTTTGGAGACTTGAGTGGCCTGTGCTGTATGTATGTGCCTTGGTAACTGCTGACTCAATCCTGTGTGCTCCTGATGGCTCCCACATTTGCAGCAAGGGAATTTACAGTCCTGGTTCACAAACTCATTACTGTCCTGCAGTCCAGGACTTTTATGCATGGCCTCAGGATTGTTTTATCTGAAAACAATGCAAACACATTTCTTTAAATTACACTTCAGATAACCTTTTGATTTTCATTACTTTTACAGTGTGTGCTAGAAACCTTGCAATTTCTTTTCCAAAACTATAGTTTGTCTGGATATACCCTGCCAAGTTTCGTGTTTTCTGTTAAAGTTGGATTTTTTTTTTTAATAGTGTGTTTTCTATGAAGCTGTGAAGTTTTAAGAAATTTAAGTAACAGAACAATGAAGGCTTGGCTAGAATTTGCATGACAGGGTTAGGTTTTAAAAAGTAAAAGAAAAGACTGTCTCTGTGCACTGAAAAAAGGTCTGCTTTACACAATGCACCATTTAGTCACAGGAGTTCTTTGCAGTGATATGTGTCATTTACTATATTCTGTTACTGTAGGGGATATGTTTCGTGCAAGTGGACAAACCTTTGGAGTGTGCTCTTCTGAGTGCTAACTGTGATCCATCTTTTCAGGGCATTTATATTACCTTAATCCCATTGACATCAATAAGTTTACTCCTCATTTACTCTGGAGTGAAAGAGGAGTGAACTGGGACTATTGTATATTTAGGCGACATTGTTGCAAAACATGTCCCATTCCTGAGTCAGCAGAGGGAGAGAGAGAGGTTCATGCAGTACACGGAGCTCAAGGCATTATTGTTTTTTCTAACGTTGCCTAATGAATCTGACTGAAAAGAGTCTCACAAATGGTAGAAAAAATTTGCATCTACATGTCCATGAAAATTTATGCTGTGTGCTTGTACAGATGAAGTACAGATTAAAGAGTTCGGAGATAATTTGATAGAAAATATATTGATTCATTGCCTTTAGCTTGAATGTTTGAGTTCCTAGGCACTTTAGGAAGAATTTGTGTATGTGGTCATTTGCATCCTTGAAAACCATTTTAGCATTCACATAGGAGGCAGTTGTGAAAATGCCAAATACTTCAAGGATCCCTTCTCTGCCCTGGCTCCATTGTTTTTCTGCCCTTGCTCCTGTTCTTTGCTATTTCTGAACAAATCCTGCCTCTGCTTCCCTTTTATTTACCCCACTTATGGCACTGGGGCGCAGAGCAGCTGCAAAAAGCTGGATGGAGAGCTCTGCCCGTGCCCTCAGTGCTCCTTGCCTTTGGTAGATGCTGTTGCTTGTATACTGAGGACAGCATGACACCTTGGCGTGTGTTTAATTGAAGGCAGCACCCACCCAAAGTAACCTTCTGCTCTGTGATTTCCCAGTGGCAAACGTGCTGACAGCTTTTACATGCGGTGATTAGGAGAAGAGTAATGTGAAATGCAGATATCTCTGCCCCCTCCAGCCACTTAGATGCTGGTTTTCACATAATATGCCATTGATTCTGCAAGTTTTGCATATTGAGCTGAGGGAAGTACCAGCACTGATTAGCATCAGTGTGAACAGGGACTCTCTGGGAAGAACTGAACATGACTTCATGGGGAACTACATCTGTGAAAGAAATGAATGCTGACCTTGGCATTTGAATTCCAGCATAACTGTAGGTGCATAAACAGCACATGCAAATCACAAAGTGAATAAAATTAAATTATTTTACATTTCTCACATGCTTACAAGTCTTGCTGAGTCAGGCATTGGTGTACAGTGAGAGATGGGAAAAAAATGTTATTTACATGAGAGTCAGAAGAATCACATAATCACTAAAAATATTGCTACACTTAACATTTCAACAACAGTTTCTGACTACTCTCTTTGTTTTCTCTATATTCTGTGTCCAGCAATGGGGTATCCCGGTCTTTCACCTTTGGAGGCTTCAGAGTGTGAATCTGTTTCCAGGGTTGCCTAGTTTTGCAGCACTGGAATGACTGCTCCAGAAATATAATGATGTCTGTCTCCTGGGGTGGCTGATTTAAAACCTTTGCCATGAGCAGTGACCCCCGAGTGAGTGAAGTGCGTAATTAGTACAGGTGTTCACTGTACTAACAAAAGCATTTGTAGGCTCAGGGACAGTCTGCAAAGATTGAGTTAATGTCATTTTCCACACAGGGCAAGCTGCTTTGTCCAGCGGGGACATACAAGCCCTAAATTAACTGTAGAATTATAAACAGACCATAATTACAATACATAAGGAGAGAAACCTCGTTTTGACCTCTTGTATTGTGCTTTCACTTGTATTGTGCAAAGTTACAGACTATGTATTTCACTTCTACCCAAATACATGGATCTTCCTCAGTGAAAAGCTCACCAGGAGTCGAGGGCACTCAGAGAGTAAGGGAAGTGTGGAGCATTTTGCAGCACTGCATTGCAAACAAGTTTGACAGCGTTTCCTCTGTGTGAAATATTCCTGTAGAAATGGTTGCCTGGAAAATGGCACTTATTTCTATGCGTCAGTTGCCTTGGAGAAATGCTGTGATTTAAGCAAGATTACGCTTTAGCCAGAGGCTTATTTTGCTATTGTACTAGATGCTCTGTTGTGCAGCAGCAGGGGGAAAAAACACAAAGAATCAAGATAAAGTTATATTTGTGATGATGTGTGTGTGTGTCTGCACATCATCTGCAGGCTGTGGATTTATTAGTTTTTAAGTCAGTAGAACTGTTGTATAAATAATGCGTATCAGAGCTGGTCACACACGGTCTGCTCACTTGCACGTGTACACTGTGAGTACTCCCTGAGCCAGAGAGGAGTAAGTGCAACCAGACCTCCTCTGTCTTCTCTGAAAATCAGCTTTTAAAAGGCAGTGTCAGACACTTGTGTCATCATGACAGTCCATGTCCCTGCTAGAAAGATGCACTGGTGTGGTTACTGTGGGGGTTTCAGGCGGTGTGGATGCTGTTCCTAGCTCAGACATCGTTTTCTGCAGAACCTGAGGGAAGTCATTTCACTTTCTGTCGTTTCCATTTCCTCAGCCATGAGTACTGTGTATGATAGAGCATTTTGAGGCTTGGAGGTCCAGAAAGAAAACAGAAGCACTTTGTTATTTTTATAATTTTTGTTATTCCCACTGCTGTTCTGGATTTATCTTAAAACTTAGATAAAACTTGAGAAGTTTATTTCTTGATGACCCTGGTATTGTTCAAGTCCAGGCTGGAGGAGGCTCTGGGCAACCTGGTCTAGAGAAAGATGTCTCTGCCCGTGGCAGGGGTGTTGGAACTAGATGATACTTAGGGTCCCTTCCAACCCAGGATATTCTATGATTCCATGAAAATATAAATTAACAATTCAGGTACTATAAACAGCAGCATCTTACACCTGAAAGGAGCTGTGATGTTTGAGACTGAAGTAAAGCCCTTTCACACTTCAATGCAGATGTGTCAGAGCTAAAGCTGTTCGTCAAATCACATAAAGCCATCCATGAAAATGGATGAAAAACTCTTTATTAATTCAGAACTACGTTAGCATTTTAATCTGTAAAGTCCTTAGTAGGTACTGTGTGACAACTTTTTTTCAAAAGTTGCATGATAGGGGTGAATTAATTTCTCCTGAGTAGCTGGTTACTTTCTCCATTGGACGGGGGTAAAAATACTACTTAACAAAAGAGATTAGCAGAAGAAAGAAAATAAATTACTCCAGAGTAACCTCTTTCACTCATTCAAGGAAAATATGCAGAGGGAAAATAGGAAATGCCTGCAGCTAAGCCAGTTTGTGTGGTGATACCCAGATCTTCCAAGTAAAGCATGGTGTGGACTCTGTGAACACCAGTGATCAATCTCCAGGAGGAGCAGGCTCAGCTTGCTTCAGACACAGGGTGCTGATTCTCTGGTGTTCCCTTCCTGGAGTGCCACTGTCAATTAAGTCCTTCCTGGCAGATGCCCAAGACAAACTTGGTCCCTCTGTGGAGGACCACCCTTTACATGACAATTAAAGTGGTGTCTCTCATTACTTGAAGCCACTGAAGATCCTGTGGCACTCTCTGGCTGTCTCAGGCAGGGTTCAGTACCTTCCTTCTGCCACCGTGATGTTCTCCCCTGCTTTCATTGTATCACTGCTTTTTGTTCCTGTCTGTAAATGCTGAGGAGTGTTACCCTGTGCTGTGAAACACATGCTTCCTCCCATCACCGAGAAGCTACATTTTGTTGTTGATTTAACAGGAGTTAGTGCAGCCCTCAATGGCAGGGGCTTGATGGGAGAGAGCCAGCCACGTGTTCCTGCTCCGCCTTTGTGCAATTGATAACAGTTCTGGTAGGAGGTGGAAATGGAGAAGGGAAACGTCACAAAGCTTTATGCTCAAGACTGTCACCACTTCTGCCTGAAGAGTCTTCCAGCATTTCATCATGTCTAGACTCTATGTGCTGTGTGATCTTGTGTAGTAGCCTCCTCTATCATAATATAACATTACAAAGCCCAAAGCCCTTTTTAGTTTTGAACAGTAAATGGTCATCATTATCTTCAGAATGAACAATTCGACTACTGCCTAAGAACCAGAAGAATAAGAGGTGGATGCTCATCTGACATCTGGAGCTGGGCAGATCATTTAGTCTTTAAGCCTGTCATAATGATTAATCAGCTAGGAAAGACTGTGAGCCTTTTGCTTCCACCACAGAGCAGTTGCTTATGCTGCCAAGAGATCCACTTTTGAGTCATGGCTTACCAGTCCAAACAAATGCCCAGCCTGTCTGTATTCCTAGAAGAAGTTACTGACAAAGAAAAGCACTAAGGATTTTCTGTTATCTTTGTCATCCATTAAATTTTTCAAGCATGTTATTTTTTATCAGAAACATTTGCTTACTTTTGAAGACATTATAGCTTAAAATGTTATGGTAAAGAGCCTTGATATTTTAACTGACTCAGAACCAGAGGGAAACCTGCAATGGGAGCAAGTGGGAAAGTTAACCCATGCAGAACTTGTTACCAGTAGCTGCCAAATGATCTGTCTCTTAGTTTTCAAAATGTATGAACCCTCCAAAGTGTTGGGAAATTGGCTTAACACCATAAGGTTGTATTTAAGAAGCAGGGAAAAAAGGAACAGATACGAGTCTTTAAAATCTACTTTCTGAGACCTTGGTGTATACAGAAGACCTGTTTTTGAAGGTTTCCTCTGCAATAAAGTTGGTCAGAAGCTAACTCTGGAAACTGAAGCTGATATTCTTGCATAGCTGGTTGGCTTCAGAACTTGAAATTTAAAGAAAAATGTCTAAAACTACAAAATGCATAACAAAATAATCACTTCATTCCCTCCGAATTCAACTGGCAGAGCTGTTGAACTCCTGCAGACATGGTAATGACTTTGTATGACCCATGAAATTTGCCTGAAAACCCTTCTTCATTAGCAGTTGGTTGCCTTTGTTGTAGTTTTGCTCCTGGTATCCATAAGATCTCCTAGTTTGCCTTTATGAATAATGCCATGACAGCCAACAAGCGGTTTCTTTTCCTTGTAAACATGAGTTTCCACTGGTAAATATATTACATTCTACTTCACTCATTGGTTATTTGCTGGCTTGTGATTGATTGTATCTGTCTCCACTTTTCGAAGCGCTCAGTAAACGAATGAAATGTGGTTTGGGGATGTCCAAGGCAAGTTGCTTTTAGAGGGTGCAGAGCACCTGCATCTTCTCTGGATTTCCATGGGGTTTGCTGGATGCTTAAATTTCTACAAAATGCAAGTGGTTTTATTTTTAGAGGATTCTGAAGGAGATCTTTCCAGGGATATGATTTCAGCAGAATTGAATGATGGTTGGAAAGGCTGAGGGAGTAGAGTGGTCTCACAGACTTTTTATCACCACTGAATTTCACCTCTGATCTCTGTGCAGCCCCTGGGAATGAAAAGTGCCTTTGGAATTGTGTGTGGTTTTCTTTCGTTCCACTGAGCTTTCCCACTGAAATTTTCTGTCTTGCATCTGTGTCTTTGTAAAGCTTAATGCAATGGCAAAACAAGAGGCCACCTCCTTTCTGAGGAGCAGGCTCAAGCAAACGAGAACACAGCCCTGGTTTTGTGTGTTCAAAATGGGTGCAAGCTTGCCACCTTATTTATCAC
Organism: Aleadryas rufinucha; assembly: GCA_013397815.1. Classification (NCBI taxonomy): domain Eukaryota; kingdom Metazoa; phylum Chordata; class Aves; order Passeriformes; genus Aleadryas; species Aleadryas rufinucha. The sequence goes on along the minus strand of VZTH01017869.1, from coordinate 27,342 downwards.
CAGGATTTCTAACCTTCAGATGTCATGGCCCATAAATGACTTCTCTATAATAATATTTATCAAAGTATTTCTCGTCTAATTATTCATGCTGAGCTTGTTCTCTAAAAATTTCTCTTGAAAGAGTCTTTTTAAGGATTTTTCTTTTGAAAACAAATTCATGACCACATCAAACAGAGATTCATGTTGCCGTTAGTTTAATTACCAACAGCCCTCAGGGAAAACTCACTCAAAACTCACTGTTGTTGTAATTGCTTCTCTCCTTTTCTCTCCCCCACTCTTTTTCCCCTTCCATTTTTGATTGCTGCAGAAGTCATCATATGGTTATTAATTTTTTAAGCTCATTTTAGGTACAAAGGGGTTTATGCCCTCTTTTTGCCCATATAGTAACTATCAAATTATAAATAATTAGTAGATTACAGGTGCTGAAAAAGGAGCTGGCAAAAACCCACTTTTTTTGAGATAACAGTTGAAGTTGTCTTGGTTTTTAACTTTTTAAGCAAAAAAGCAGGTAGTGGTGTCCTTCCCTGTGCCATGCCATGAGATCAGATCCGTAACCTGTGGATCTGTTCCAGCTATAAAAGCCACTGCACCTAGTCTGGCTTTATTCCCTTTGAAAAGCAGCACGGATGCCTCATTTGGGTGAAGTGCGAAACATAACATAAGCCGTGCTGACCTAACACGACATGATACATGGCAGATTTGCTTTAAAAAGAGCAGCAGTCTCAAATCTGCTTTGAATTAGAAAAAGTGTTTGAGGGAAAGAAAGGAAAAAGGGAACCATTTCGTAGCAGGCATCTGAAAAATAACAGTTTGGAGGAAGGAGGAAAAATTGTCAGGCAAAACCTTACAGTTAAAGCTGAAAAATGTATTTCTAACACTGGGGATTATGAGTGTATATCTTATTCTTTGTTTTTTTAAAAAATAAAATCTTGGAAACTTAAGTGCATACTATGATGGTCCAGAATGAGAACAGCTACTCAATGGTGAAATTATCAGCAGTACTCTGGCAAGAGGTTATTAGTCATAGTCCCAGTATCATACGAGAGCCAGAGCCAAGGATTCAAGAAGCAAAATATTCCCCTTTGGAGAGAGGTCAAGATTAGTCACTTTTGTTTTCTTTAATGGGGGGAGGGGGACAGTGGGGGTTGGGTTGATTTGGGATTTATTTTGTTGTGGAGAAGAGTTTTAGACATATTTTTATGCCAGTTGGGTCTTGTACTCTTCTCTTTTTAACCCTGAAGTGTTGTAAATATGCCACTGTTCCACACCAGGAACGGGAATCTACAGCTAGGGGAAAGCTGCTGTCTGACAGCCAAACTTCTGACAAGGAAAATATGGAGTGATATTCAGAGGCTGTACTGCTGCAGTTAAGCCAGCAGAAAGGGTCCTCCAGAGGCAAGAACCATGGGGAGTTTTCTTCACATCTGTGGAACTGAAGCATCTGAAATGCAAGTGCCTGTTAGCTAAAACAGAGAGCCTTTCTTTCCTCTGCAGATAGGTACCGGGGTGCTCAACCTAAAGGACCCCACGGAGAAACGTTCTGCTGAACAAGAATGTGATTGAGAATGAGAAAGCAACCTGTTTTCCAACCTTCTGTCTCGATAATAAAAACCAGAAAAGTGCTGGGAAGTTTTCCTTGAGACTGGAAGATGTGCCCAGGACAGGGAAAATATTTTTAAGGTTTTTTCAGAGCTCATCCAAGCTGACATTAAGAATGTTTATTGTATCTGAAGGTGGGCCACTGACTGTGCTGCCTCAGTTTCCCCCATGTTGTGCTGGCAATAACAGGACTTATCTGCTGTGCTTAGGTGTACCCAGGCTTGCACAGTGCTGTAGATGCACTAATCATGGAATCATAGAATACCCTGAGTTGGAAGGGACCCCTAAGGGTCATCAAAATCCAACTCCTGGCCCTGCACATGACCGCCATTTATTCTAGAACTCTGTGCAAACTATTGCACAAAGATAAGGGGCTTTTTTTCCTGGTTTCTTTGATCAATATTTCCATTATATTTCTGGTTATCTCAAGCCTGTTTCCCATCCTCCATAAGGATGGATTTCAATTTCAGCATAATTTGGGAAGCTGTTTGTGATTATGGTGCTGGATGGATATCCAGCAATTTTTGTAGATACATTAACTTCTAATTCTTCTGGTATCATTGATTCACTTGTAAAGAAAGAATCCCTCCCTTCTTGCCAACTCATGTCTTATTTTTAAACAGAGACTGAGGAAAGCTGTGTCTGGTCAAAGAGATACTGTTTCCTGAAGGTGAGGCTACAGTTAATGAAGATAAGCTAATTCTTGAAAATATCAAAATATTCAGTTAATAGGATAGGGGGATTTGATCATCTTTAGTAGTTTCTGATAAAAGTTATATTTAGAGACAAGACCCTCAACTACACTTTCCTGGCTTCATGCAAAGAGAGAAAAATATTCCAAGCTCCCTTGTTTATCTACTGATACACTGTTAATTGAGAGAAAAGGGTTAAAAAAATAAATATCTGACCTTTGTAATATTTTAGAGAGAAGAAAATGCTGTATCCTGAGGCAGTGCTGGGCCAAAGACTGTAGATTTTGGATGCTGTTCTAACTTGAAAATTTCCATGTGTTTTAAGTCTCGTCTGATTTATCTAAAACAAGAGTCAACCACAAATTTTAACTGCTTGGCTATAGCCTTCTGGATGCCAGATAGATCTGTGAACGTTGCACACATCTGGGCATGGACTGAGAGCTGGGAGGCCAGCAGGACTGGCCTGGGAGCCTGGCGAGTGGTGAGCAGGCAGAGGCGCCTTGTGGCCCAAAACTACACCTAGAGCTAAAGAAAGACTCTCAGGAAAAGCTGATTTCCAGCAGTTTGGGTGCTTTAAATAAGCCAAATATTTTTGCAAGTTGTTAGTAACAGCAACAAAAGCGCTGAACCGAGACCACAGTTCTCCGCTCTCTCTTCTCCAGTGGCAGCTGTTTCCAGTCTCTGCTTCTGACCATCTCCTGCAGCCACATCCATCGTTGTCTTCATTTCTGTCTTGACTTACTAGTATTTTAGGTCATCCCTTTCCAACATTTTTACCCTCAAGCCTTTCTGAATCCTTTCCACTTCTAAAATAATCATAAAATCATAGAATGGCCTGGGTTGGAAGGGACCTTAAAGATCATCCAGTTCCAACCCCCTGCCGTGGGGACACCTTCCACTAGACCAGGATGCTCAGAGCCCCATCCAACCTGGCCTTGAACACTGCCAGGTATGAGGCATCCATAACTTCTCTCTGCAACTTGTTCCAGTGCCTCACAAGCCTCACAGCAAAGAATTTCTTCTTCATACCTAGCCTAAATTTCCCCTCTTCCAGTTTCAACCTAGAAAAAAAAAAATGCTTAAAAGAAGTGCTGTCCCAAAATCTTTCCACTTTTCGAGGTCTTGTACTTCCTAACAGTCCATGACCAAATGCATTTGCATGCTCTCTGTAGTTTAACTCTTCCATTTGCCAGCAAAAAAACCCTAACCAACATCCTTGTTAGAAGGAGTGGTTTGTATTCATCTCACCTTGCTTCTGTTAGTCAAGCAGCAAATTACAGATAAATAATCTTGTGAAGGTGGCCTGTAATAAACCAAACCAACCTGTTTGTAACTTTCGATTTCTACTTATTCCTCATAATTTTTAAGATCTTAAAGGAATTGCTCTCTTACATAAGCACAACTTCTGTTGTTGCCTCTTGTTTCTTTGTAGGGAAAAACGGCAGTATCATAGAAGAGACAGTTTTGATAACATGCTGCTAATATTCTGTATTTGGTGTGCTGTATTTTATATTATTTATTCCATCATATATTACTGAAGTGGCTTTTTCATATCAGTTTTTTGCATTTTGACCCATCAGAGCATGTCTCTTACTACCCTTGGTTTCAAATATAATTCAGGGGAGGCACCTAATCTGAAAAATGACAATATAGTTGTAACCTACACTCTTCTAAGAATCATGAAAGAAATGGAGCTGAGTGAATAGTTCACCAGAGATGTCATATTTCCAGAAACTTTGAGGAAGCTTTCAGAAAGACATGCTTTTCTTTGAGAAAAGGAACATTTGGAAAAGAAAAATAATTCTCTGCAGTATAGTTACTTGCTTATCAAAATTGCTTTCCCAATCCTAATGGAAAGAAAGCATGCATAAATCAACTGTGTAATTTCTCCCATTTCCTATAGCTTGAGCATTTGCTACCCAAGATCTTGTGCTGCACAACCAGGACAAAATTCTTCAAACAAACAAAAATTACTTTAAAGTGCCACAAGTGTTACAGTCAGTAATCAAATGGCCACATGCTGGTGTTGCCAGTTTGTTTTAATTCACAAAACAATTTTTAAAAAATGTGTGACAAAACTGAGTTTCTATGGAGTGCATTAGGAATTTACTGTACAAGTCAAGCCCTTCCTAATAGTTCATTGATATCAAGATAGCTTCTGGAGAATCAGAGCCAGCAGGTGGTTTATAAATCCTGGTTGTTGCTGAGCTCTGATCCTGACTCAGCAACTCAGAATTTCCTCCCCAGGGTCATCACCCTCTGCTGAATGCACAAGCAGCGTGCTCTGATCAATGGTGAATTCTCAGCAGCTGTTCAAGGGCTCTTACTACAAAAAATAAGTGGTTTTTTACGCTTTTGAAAAGTGTAAGATAAATATTTTACTATAAAAATACACAGCAAGACGAGAGCATCAGCAGTCTCAGTTTATTGAAAAAACAGGTCAATTTTTAGTATCTCAGAGCAGAGATTGTCACTGATAGCTTTATGCAAGAGAGCTGATTTTGGAACTCAGGGTGTAGCAAGTGCCCTTCTGTCCAAAGATGCTTTTTGTCTGAAAGTTATCTATTTTATTTGTCAGTTAAGACAGTGGTTACAGCGTTCATAAAATATTTTCATTGATTAGAAAGAGACTTGTCCATGTAAGCTTCAAAACCTGTTAATTTTGTTCTTCAGAAGCTCAGCTCTCATGTTTTCCGAGCAATGATCAATCTTATAGTAGAGTGTTTTTTCACTGGCTCCACTACTTCTATCCTTCCCCTGGACACCACACACATACTTTCTTCTTTGGCCAACTCTCAAGAGAAAGTACAGACAGTCTGGAGAAAAAAATCTTCCTTATGCAGATTACATTCTTCTTTAAACACCTCAGGGGCAGGAGTATAACCTCCAGCAAAACTACTGCCTCATCTCAGGCAACAAAATAAACATGTGGAAGCCAGAAGTTCTGATAGGGGGTTTTGCAGGAATCTGGGATCTTGGGTGTTGCAAATGGAAGGAAGGCACACTCTGTGATTTTTGAAGAATCACAGGAAGAAAAGAAGCACCAGAAGAAAGAAACTTTCTTTAATAACACTGAAATGGTTGGTCTCTCCTGCCACTGTTATAGAGAAATCTTTAAAATAAATTCCCTGAGCTCCTCTAGAAAACTACTCCTAACATCACACCTGTTCCTATCCACAGGCCCCTCCAAAATAAAGCATTAACTTTTAGAAATGTTGAGATGCCAGCAAGTGAGAGGACTTAGCAAGAAGAGGAGCCAGGGAAGCTGCTCTCTGAAGCTTCCTCAAATATTCTGAAGAACTTAAATAGGAAGAATCCCACCAAAGACAAACGCAATTTATAACCACAATTTTTCTTCCTGAACAGACCCACTGTTGTTAAGTACCACTGGATACTGATACATTCCTTCATAACATTGCCATTAACAGGTATCATGAGTTCTGGAATATTTTTTGCCTTTCATCTTCTCTCCAGCTGAGTCATTGGTGTGCCTGGTGATGATTTTGTTAGCAGAAAGGACTTTTTTGTGTGTTTTTTATGGAAGATAAAGCTAGCTTATAATGAGTGTGGTGTTGAACAGCAAACACATTAGGGATTTGATACAACATGGAGAGATGCTCGAAGAAAGCATCTTTCTTTTTTTCCCCTAGAAGTTTGCTACACTGAAGAGCAATAGGATCCTCCTTACCAACAGGCCACCAGGAGTGATAAATACATGAAGGTCTCCCCAGTCTTCTTTGGTTATTTTGAACAAGTGCCTTAAAGAGTTAGTTCACTTTGAGCTGAAAAGCTGCACCCTCAGAAATGAATACTACTTAAGTCAGGGCAGCAGACTTGGGAGTTTAGCGTTGTAAAAGCAGCTGAAATTTTCCTTTATCGCACTTTCATTCAGCCAAGCGTTGCTTGCATCCTGGCTTCCCTCTTCTCCTTTAGCAGCTTCATTTAGCTTGGCTTTCTTTACTGAGAACAAGGACAGCCCCCCAAAACCCACTGAGTGAGCAATGCACTGATAAAAATTCTCTTCATTATGGACAAATAATCTGTTTAATCAGTCAGCCATGTTAAGAACATAGGTAGATAGAAAACACCATTCTGTTCAAAGGGAATATGATTTTTACCCTTAATAATATTTATTTCTAAAATCTCTGAGGATGAGAATGAAGGGCAGATGAGACAGCTTTAATCAACAGCATTAATCAACCTTGATCTCTCCAGAGCATGGAGCAGTATTTGGAATAACCTATCAATAATTTGTGGTCTTTGTGGCCGAAATTATGCCAAACTCAAAATTTTGTCCTTCAGCTTCCCGTGGCTGAAAATACTGTTCCACTCAGCTCGGTAATTGTGTCTGTCATTGCCTTTTCCTGGTAAATTCCTATAATTAGTTTTGGGAGTAGGTCTCCAAAGTGCTACCCTTTAGTTCCCCATTACTGGGCAGCTTAAAAGAGACCATTACACATCTGTCCCTGGAGGCAACCAGGCTTCTGTGGTTTGTTTTGTTTTGTTTGTGTTGTTTTTAAAAGCAAGGAAATAAATTCATTATTACATATTATGTTCCAGATCACACCATGAACTTGTTATGAAAGCTTAAAATTACAAAGAGTTTCAAGTTAATATAGCATGCAGATTTGTGGAATTTTAATAGATAAAAATAATAGACAATTTTAATTGAAAATTATTTTGTTCTCTCAGCAAGAACAGTCTCTGTCTTGTTCAGTAGCACCTCCTGGAATGCCTTTGAGCCCTTCACAAGTATTATTACCTTTATAAATGCATGTCACTAAGGCTATGAGAACTGGGATTGTTCAGCCTGGAAAAGAAAAGGCTTTGGAGTGACCTACATGTGGCCTTGCAGCACCTGAAGGGAGCTTACAGGAAAGATGGAAAGAGACTATTGTAACAGCAAGTTATAACTTTTCCTCATGATGTGCCATTTAAGATTTGTGTGCTAACCTTTCAGCCTTTGTGAAGAATTTTTAGGGTTTTGGGTCAGTTTTTTTCTTAGTGCACTGCATGGATGGGATTTTATTCATTTCTAAGAGCTAGGTTCAAAACTCGTTTAAATCTTCTTCTCTCCATCTGTGCTCAATCTATGATCCTTGGATTTTTGGTTTTTTTAAACTTAACTCAGAGGATGGAAAAATTTTTTATTCATACAATATTTCAGTAAGACTTAGGAATAACTGTGGTGTGTAATTTCTGAAGTTTCAAACGCTGCTTCCTCTTCCCAACAACTGTGACATACAAAGGAAGTTATTTGCATATAAAGAATCTGATCATCCAAACATCATGCTTCTAATGAAACATAAATCAGCTACAAAGAGCTTGCTTAGTTTTTCCTAAAGGAAACAAATCAGTCTAAGTTATTCTTCTATGTAATTAACAATGTTTGCTGTTTTAAGTAGAGAGATCAGAGTTGTTCAAAGCGGTTAAGATTAGAGCAACATCAGCATTTTTTCTGTTTGCTTTACTTTTATTCGTTCTGGCATCAGAGCTAATTTCTAATCAAGTAAATGTGTTTGAAAGTATGATTCAGGGGAGATGATACATCTCTCCATGCTAAGTGCATAAAGCTGGCTTAATAAAAAGGGTATTGCACACAATGACATTTTTCTAGTGGGTATAATTATCTCTGCAGCAAATAAGCGAATGATGTATTTCAGGATGTGTGTTTGGATGATGACAGGCAGATTGGGCATGATAATAAACCAGGCTGTTCACCAGCAAGCCTCTTTTTCTGGTACATCAGAGGCCTGTGCTGACAGTAAAAGTTGCCTCCTGGTGGCTTTTACTTCTCCTTTTAAAATATCTCATACTTTAAGCAGATACTGCTTTGGCAGAATCAAGGATAGGGGCCCATTGTCCCACTGCTGCCTCATTTGCAAATGTCATCTTTTCTGATAGAGCCCCAAGAAGCAGAAGGTCCATGTACAGAAATCCAGACTGCTCCTTCTCTGTAATATCCAAAGGATATGTTACTCTTTGGGACTGATGATTCAGTCCAAGGTTGGTACAGAGCCCACTGAAGTCACTGGGAGTCTGCGATTGCCAAAATCTGCCACTGAGTTCTATATGTCTTGGAGCAAGCCCTTCAAGGGCACAGAACCCCCTGGGAAATCGAAAGCAAAACTGGTTAAACAACAACTAAACACAACCAGCTTTCTGGACCTCCCTCCACAAAAGCCTTGTGGCTTTCGAGCCCTACCCCAACAAGCAGGAACACGGACAACAAAGGTCTTTACTTTTAATCTCATATGGCTCAGCTCAATAGCAATTAGCTTCTGCCTGTGCTTCTGTGGGCCTCCTGCACTCCACAGCTGCAGCAGCCAGACCTTGTTGCCTAGAAAAAATTAGACAATTATCTCTGGGAATTTATTTCCCAGCAAGAATATTCACTTCTCACTTCTCCCCAGTACTTCATCACCAAGATGCACAGCTGTTGAAGGACTATCCAGATCTCAGTCCAACCTACTGTCACGTTCAATAGTTCATCACTGCAAGAGTTTCATGAATGCACATTTTCCAGATATATCTCCAGTCTGTGTTTCCTCTGGTAATCCCTGCCTGGAATCACAAATTAAGAAATACATACATATAAAAAATCCCCCAGTTCGTTTAGAATAGTTAGCAAAAAGATATTTCTTGTAGAAGGAAAAGTTGTCCTTCAGACTCTGAAGATAGCAGTTTGTCTGCAGACTTTCACTGCAGTCCTTCCAGCACAGTTGTCTCAAAGCAAACGATACCTGGGCAGTGGGGGATGCAGGAATGAGGTATTTTTGTAGGTTTCACTACCACTGGTTTGTACTGTGACACTTGGAGAATCATGAGTTTGCCATCTGTAATGGGCACCATTTGGGCAAAATGTGTCTGTTTTTAAGGGAGGGAATAAATAGTGATGAAATAAGAACCTGATGATATGCTCAGTTTTCCATCTGTATTTCCTTCTAGAAACCTTGAACTTATCTGTTCTTCAGCTTCCTCCTTTCATAGAATCTCATCTTTCAACAGCCATTTCCATCCAGAATTACGAGTGTTTCATGTACCATCTAGGGTGCTTTGCCTCATGTTTTCAAAACCAGCTGCAAAGTATAAATCTCTGGCACCTCATATTTTTAAATCACTGTATCTGCTTCCCTACCAGTTGTACAAAGTGTTTGAAAAAAACCAGCATTTTCTCTATGGTGGAAAAACATTTTAGTCTCTGCTGAAATCCTCCAGGTTTGTTGATGTTCTGCTCAGCCTTACTGTCTTTTACTATCCTGTGTGATACTTGGATGACAGCCAGGCACATATAAATTGCTCCCACTCATGCTCTCTCTGGCAGTTTTATGTGCCTTTCACTACTTTCTAGCAGATATTTTAGGCAACAATTTATTCCTATCACGTTTTTTTTCTGCTTGCTTTCTTTTCCCTTTCTAAAATGTATTACATGTTTTTGCCTAGAATTTACTCAATGTTTTAGGATCCCTGTGGATCAGTGTGTCAGAGATTGAAATGACAAAATTGAGGCCTTTTTATTATGCTTGAAGAAGGGAGTAGGAGGCCATGAGGCAGTCTTACTGCCCAATTTCAATGCTTTTGCCATGCCAAGGGTTAAATAGTGGGCAGGACTTTGAAGCTGGAAGTGCCCATCTTCCCCTTCAGATATCTTGCTCAGTACTTTGGATTCAGAGCAGATAGGAAGCTCCCAATGCCAGATAAAAGGGGGTGACAATGGTTACTTCTTGACTGGGACATGCAAGAAACCAGAGACTGGATCTGTGGTGCTCCTAGAATTCTCCATGTTCCTCTGAGTGCCACAAATATATGCCAAAAAACAGCCATAACGTTACCTCTCTTAGGTATCAGATTTTTCATTGTATTTTCTCCTAAGGAGTAGCAGAAAGAGTGGGAAAAAAGGAAAAAAAAAAAAAGAGAGAGAAATTAAATAGATTAAGGAGCTTCTGTCTGAAGAAGAAAATGAGCATTATGGATACAGGCTGAACCCCTGGAGTCCCCCAGTCAAGAAATTAATTTTCAGCCATCTTGGAATTCTTGCTTTCTGTCTTGCTGGGGATCATGTCATTCAGATGGCAATCCTAGGGAATGCTGTGTCACTGGGTTTTGAGAGCATAAACCTGACTCATGTCCCACTCCCAGCTGCTATTCATTCATGGCAGCAAAAAAACCTGTGGGCATTTTGTGGCCAAATGTGACAAAGAGCATCACTCAGTCCCACCTCAAGAATTGATTAGATAACTGCAAATCAAGCAGTTATTCACTAGAGCTTGTTGGTATTATTGGGGCGTATAAGCATGCTAGAAGTTTATCATGTTTTTGAAAAAAAAATGGACACAATAATAACAAACAAAC
>VZTH01017869.1:0-16634 GCA_013397815.1 Aleadryas rufinucha | reverse complement strand
AAACTCAGTTCTGGGACTTAGTTCTCTATTCTGGGACTTAGTTCTCTATTCCAGCACATCTCTCTAAAATCCCATTTGTCATGTGTTCACCCAGATATCACATGAGTGTCAAAGCACGTACCAGAGGTATTAACAAGTTTGTCCTCATTCGACCCTCACCTATTGCATTACATTTCTAAGGATCTATTTGATGAACTGTGAATCTGTGGTATCTTCACAGAGGTTGTTGTGATCCTAATTAATATTATCACCTGGTTTGTTGCAATTTCCTTGCATGCTGCTACTAAACAACTCTCCCCTTTGCTTCTGTAGGTTACACAAATGGACCAGAAGCTGAACCTCATCACGGACATGCTGCATCATCTGGTTTCCCGTCAGCAGGGGGATCAGGGGAACACCAGATCATCTCAGAGAGGCAACAACAACGTTGGTTCAGAGCTTTTCCTCCCCAACAACACCCTGCCCACCTACGAGCAGCTGACAGTACCGGGAAGGAACGAAGACGACGTATCCTGATGTGGTGCGGGTCTGGGTTGGGTTCTTCCTGCCTTTCTCCTCTAAATGGGACTGAGTGTTGAGAACCTGGGAGAAATGAAGTTCATCAGCCAACCAAGAAATTGTGCAATTGCTGTATCTATACCACTAGTCTCAAACATGCCCTTCTGAAGTTACCCACAGTAGCCAAAGGATTGCCAGGCTGTCTTCCACCAGGCAAAACTTCCGGAAGCTCCATGTTGATTTTGCTCCTGAACAAGTGATCACAACTCATTGTTTCTCAAAAAGACCAAAATGATGTAAAGACGGGCAAAATGGCAAGGATTTAGAGGACCTGTAATAATAATAATAATAATAATGATAATAATAATAGTAATAATAATATTCTTATAATACTTGAACTTAGATGGAAAAAAATGCATTCTGTTTATGAATCTGCAGATAGCAATTTATTTCTGCTACTAAGGTTTTTAAAACAAACTAGGATAACTTATGTTGTTTTTATTGTATAAACACACACTAACATTCTAGACAATAACAAACCACATACTGAATGATTTTCTTTTTCTGTTTTATTTTAGTGTTACTACATAAACAGTTATCAGATAATGACCAGATTTTTTAAATCTGTTTTTCTTCAGGGAGGAACTAATCCTTAATCTGGAACAATACTGTTTATAGAAAGTGCTATAGATTTTCTAAGATATCAGTTTTTCATGGGGAGACAATAAAGTATTATATAGTAAAAAATCATTCTGCTTTCTAAAAAATTGTTGCCAAAGAATTTATATATGAATAGTAAACACAGTGGTCTGAATGTACTTGTCCTGACATAGCATTTTAAAAGGAAGGCTTTCTACTTCTTAAATCTACTGGGTTTTAGCTTACAGACGCCAAAAATAATACAAGAGGCTGAAGTGGCTGGACTTCACTGGTCAAGTGCTTGAGTTGGCCACTTACAGAACATCTATAATCCTTGCAGGAATCGAGGCTTCACTCAGGAAAGCATCTCTAATCCACACAGCACATATGACAATTTTAATATTTTCATGAATAATGTCTTGAGAAGTTCAACTTCCTACAAGAGTCAGTTGGTACTGACAAGTGACAGCTCTTTATTTAGAGAATTCAGGGCCTCAGCTGCAGCCCGTGGGGCTGCACCACCCTGGCCCACGTGATGACTGCAATGAAACCAACAGTGTTGGCCCAGTGTGAGTTCTCACATACACAACGTGAGCAGGAGTGGGGCTTTGATTACTAAGGCTGGAATTACTAAGTCCTTGCAGAGAAGCCAGCACCTGAATCAGATCAGTCTTAAAGCTGACAGCCTCAGGAAGAGCTCTCTGGTGCAACGTGGTGGTAGTGGTAGCTCATACTGCTGGGGAAGAGAGACAGATTTATCAACTTGTACACTTTGAGCATCCTACACATCCAGTGCATGCCATTCCCCTCCCTGCAGACCCTGCACCTCACAGTGGTCTCCCTCCCTCTCCTGGAAAACTGATGCCCTAAAGCCTCATATCTTGGCACAGCAGTTAATACTACCAGTCTGTAGTATCTCTGAGCAATCTGAAATACTGATGCACAGTGAATGAGATCACAGGGAACCCTCTCACAGTGCTGCTCACATTCTGGGCTTTCTTCCCAACATTTCATCTCTTCCACTAGGACTGCAGAGAAAGTATCCTGTATTTAACTTTACAGATTCTGTTACAATTATCCAGCCTCTCTGTTGTACAGTAGATAAACGTTAAGGGTGTAGAAATTTACAGGCATAAAGAAGAATTGTATCTGGGCATTATGTTTTCATAGAAATCAAAATTATTCTCATGATTTTGAACATTTTTTAAATGGGATTCACTGTGTAATTTCTGGTTATCAATCAGCCTGTTAATTTCCTAATAAAATACAGGACAAGAGTGCCATGTCTTTTGGTTATTCTAAAATCCAGACACTTGATACACACAAGAAAGTGCATGGCTTTTCTTCCCTTTTCTTTCTTAGCCCACTGTACAGTGTAAATATGCCTTGTTTGCAATGCAGGACTGTAAACCTTCTGTTGGTTCTTCACTAAAGATAATAAAAGAAAATCAGGACTTTTTTCAGCTGGGATGACTGGAGAGAAAGGTGTGTTACAAAGCCCTGGCTGAAAGCAGATATTTCTGTGCATTTCTAGGGGCATTGTTTTAAGCAGAAAATGTGTCCATTCCTGCCTGTTTGTTCCCAAGACCATACCTCCATTCTCTGTTTGACATCTGATCTTGGTGATAACAGTCTGGCACAGCAAACAATGAATGCAAAACATAATTTCCCTTTCTTGTCACTTGGTCTATAACCATCTGAAAGTCCCCATTACCAGAATCATCAGAATCACTGGATTTTACAGGGTTTTGAGGCTGGTGGCCAGTTGTGAGGTCAGTGATTCCTCACATGAGTCCAGCTGATCCTTTCAGAAAGTACAAAGCTCTGAGATCTGCTACTTCAAACCTGACAATCCACCTCACCCTAAGGAAAAGAAGATTATTAATTTTCCCTGTTGAAGAGGGATATTATAAAATGAGCCATCCAAATTTGCCTTGCAGCTGCCTGGAGCCAGCCATCCCCAAGGGCTCACCACAGACAGATCTGACCTCTCTGCTTGGAGGACTGACTGGAATTATCTGCCCTGCTGCGGCTTCATACCTCAATGACTTCTCCTGGAAGCAGGTACCTCAGCATCTTTCTTGCACAGAGCACTGTGGAACAGCAGCAGAGGGAAGATGAGCTGAGCAGTTCAGCACTGAAGCAGCCTGAAGTAACCAGCATGCAGTGAGTATGTGTTTCTTCTAAAACCCCTTTTAAACTGTCCAGAGTGGGGGTTTTTTTGAGTGGGTATGAAATGTTTGTAAGTATCTTGAAGGGGAGCAAAGGAAACTGTAAGGTTTGACTTTATAATTCTACCCCATTTTTTTGAACTGTGTTAAAATAAATATATCTGAGTCTGCAAAAGAAGCCTCTTCTTAGAGCAGCTCAATAGCAGTTTGCATTTCAAGACCAGTGAAAATTAGGCCTAAACCCTCATCCCTGCCTAAAAAAAAATCAAGGTCAGTTAAAAGAACAGTCATTTTAAAAAATGTCAGCTGGCTCAGCTTCCCTAGCCTGCCAGGGGGATACCTGATGTATGCCAGATACGGAAGGTAGGAAGCCAGGGAAAAGGGGAGGAGGCAAAATATGGGGCTGCCCAGCTGAAGGAGGTGATGAAATCTCACCCTGCCTCAGCCCACAGCGGAGACAGATGATATGCAAGTTTGTAAAAAGGAAGATTCACAGGAGGTGGAGAGGATTTGTGCAGGGCAGGAGGTTTAGTCCATGAGCAAAAGCCTGGGCTCCTGGTGAGGAGACTGTGTTGGGATTCAAGAGACAGAAGCACTGCCTGGCATCAGCGTTAATCTACAGGGTGACCTCAGGGTGAGTCATTGCACCTGCTTGGCCACATCTGCTGCCCCCTCTCCTGCACTCAGCCCTCTTGTTTGTTTAGACCACAAATTCCTCAGGACAGGGAGGGCCCCTTTCTGTGTGTTTGCTCAGTGCCTGCACAAAGGGACCTGCCCTCTGGGGACTGGAGGTACCACTCTCAGATAAATAATTACCCACCCTGGAGCCCTGCTACAGGCAAACCCTTAATTATTCCGAGCCCAAGGAGTTTCAGTTGGAAGTGCCTGCTGCCAAACCAACAGTTAGAGGAGGCTGGGTTTTCAGTCCCCTTCCACGCAGTATCTTACAAAAGGAGATCAGAAGCCTGGCCATCACTCATTTTCACTCTTCTGCTTTAAAGCAGGTTCATTTCAAATAACACAATGGGCCGCTGCTATGCTCGAACACTAGCTAAGGCAGAAATCTTTGGATGTCAGTGGATTAAACAGATGTTTTACCACAGCAATTTAAGGTTGGTTGTTGCTAGCAGATACCTCTGGACTGATTTAGCACCCATCAGTTCTGAGGAAGGTGGAAATATTCCAGGCCGCTGAGCTGTAAAGGTCTGGGCAAGAAGCAAGCTGCTTTTTGAAAAATGAAAAAGTAAAACACGGGAAGATTTTCTTTTGTAGAAGTTTAAAGGAGAAAAGGTAAAAACAGTTTTAAGCTAATCCTCATGTGCCCTGCTGAGATGGGTTTTACTGCTGGGGTGGTGGTGGTTGGGGAAGAGGAGAGGCATTGAGAAGAAAAGGAAAAATAATTGAAGGTTTGATGCAGCTCCCATGAAAATGTACTTGTGCACTTGATTTATGTTAACTTGGAGTGGGGTATAGGCTGCAGTGGGACTGCTCAGTCCATGCAGGTCAGTGTAAGCCTTTGCAAGTTGAAAATGTGCAGTAAAGATGCCTTTCCATTGCCTTTCAGTGGAAGCTGGGCTCAGTTGTGTAGGCAGCATTTCTTTCTTCATGGTCACAGAGCCACAAAACCATGTGAATTCACAAGTTTCTGCTTCTCGTTTCTGTTTTCAAATCATTAGTTTCTAATATTCCTGCATGCCACTTGTATTTTCAAGCCACAATGATTAGAGGTATTTCTTTCCACTTCAGTGATATGAATTTACTTACTGCACACACACAACACAGAGCAAAGGCCTTTAAAATGCCCTCCAGTTTCATTTAAAATAGCTTCTGTAAGGTTTTGCATCTTGGGTCTCCTGAGCAGCAGCAGCAGCTGTGATGAAGGCAGCAGGTTGTTATGCCAGTACGAAGTGGAGGTGACACTTAGCTACATCCCAACAAGTTTTTGATCCCATGGAATAGCCAGGTGTTGAGTTTAGGTTGAAACTAGCAAGGACTTCTGTGAACACTGGCTTTTTTGGTCTTGTCTGTGGTCTGACTTTGATGTCTAAGAAGCGTAAATTTCAGCTGGAGCTTTTCTTTTGTGGTTGCAGGTTTGTTTTCTGTGTTGTTCCCCTGATGCCCAACGAGATGTGCATTCATGTTCAGCCTCTCCTCAGTGAGGATGTTGACACCAGGCCCCTCTGTCTTCTACATCAGTGCCTATTTTCACAAAACTTACGAGAACTTAATTATTTTCTGGACCTCTATCCTTCTGTCAAGTTGAATTGAACAAGGCCAACAGGTTCAAAAGTTATTAGGGGGAGGCAAAACAAACACAGCATGAGTGCATTAACCTTGTTTTCACAGGAACTGGGCTGAAAGTCCTCTCTCTCTCTGCCCAAACACAGAGGTCTGGAAGAAATGAAACCCCTCAGTTTGGAGTAGAAGACCACTGCTAACTCCTGGGGTGAGGAGAAGACGTGCAGGAGACATGTTCTTGGGAGCTGTTGGCTCCTGCAAGGCTTGATGCACCTTGCCTTTGGATCAGCTCTTGAAAGATGCTGGAAAATAGCTTTTTCCTCACATTGCTCCCAATGACAGTGAGTTAAAACATCAAAATGCTTCGTGCTGCAACGCAGAACATGCAGGTGCTGGATGGGCACGTGATGAACCATGTCCATGTGTGTTACTGTAACACAGCGTGCTGTCCAGAGAGAGATTGTCTGCATCGCTGGCAGGGGAGCACTGCTGGGGAAGGGCTGGCCCGAAAGAGTGGCATTGTCCAAGTTCACATCGCTCCCACATGGCAACTGCTGCCTCTGGGGAGAGCCTTCCCGGGGATCTGACATGAGGCATTGTGCTCTCTGCCTGGGCCTTTGCACCTAAGAAGAGCTGATCTGTAAAGCCAGTCTTGAAACCATCTTGGAGCTACGTTTGCTTCAGAGCTAGCGTTGCTCTGGCAGGCTGCCCAGGGATTTAGGCTCGGTTAATCCAAGCTTGGCTCTCCATGGCAGACACCCATGGAACAAAGGGAATAAAGCTTCCATGACCCCATCGAGTTGCTGGTCAATCTCTCAGCCAGGTGCAGAAAGTGGGCTAGGCAGCCTGCAGTGAGCTGTCTTGGATCAGAGAGGGCCAAATTCCCAGCAGGGGTGTGCAGACAAATCTATAGAGATTTTCTTGCCATAATTTCCAAGTCTGGGAGCAACACACAGTGAGCCCCCAGTGCGTTTCACACAACCTTTAAAGCCAGCTGTGCTGAAATTCATCACTGCTGCTTTCTGTGCAGCCAATCTTACAGGGAAATAAAAACCAAGAAGCTGAGGATGAAAATAAATTCAGTTTTCAGTCCTGCTATATGTTATGTCCTTAGGATTATATCGATCATTAATACGTAAACATTAATAGGTTAGAGTGGATGCAAGCAGTACCAGTGCTGTAAGAATGATAACCACGTGTGAAGGGTTAGGATTACAAGCAGTTTGTGAGATGTTATTGCCTGTTGTTTAAGCATTGCCTAATAATTTGTTAGTCCTAATGGTCGCCTAATTGGGTTTTTAACTGGGCTGTCTATACATGGAACCTAAATGTAAATGTGATTCACGTTTTACTCCTCTTGCATCTTTGGCTGTTAGGCTGCCTGTAAATTTGCTTTGATTACGTCCCTTTTCCTAGTTCCTTCTGTTCATTGAAACACCGTGTGTGGGTTTGATTGGCAGAGGGATGCATGCCCTTCAGATCACTTTTGGGAACAATCAGGTAAGAGTTACCCCCATGAGGACTGGTCACAACTGCACCAGGGAGTCTTCTGCAAGCCACATCATCTTTTTATCATAATTTGTCTTGTAAAGCTTGAATGACAGAAGATGTGCTTCCCCTGCTGAATCCCTTCCTGTGCTGCAGGAGCTGTAGACTCACAGCCATCACCATGTGTGCTCACTTGCAGCCCTTATAGAGCAGATTTGAAATAGTGCGTTTGCTTAAATGGTTGCAAATGTTTCCCTGTTATTTCATTGGCAATCAAGCCAGTACTTTATTTTCCATTTATTTTCTCTCCTATACTGAGAAGTGGGAGAATACTCTGCAGCTGCAAGATAGAAACCAGAAGCAGGGGAGCAGAAAGGTGCACCAAAAGACAGGTCTTGTCATTAGGCAAAATGTACTGCCCCAAGCACACACATTTCAGTCCTTGTTTCTTGCAGCCTGAGCATCACTTTTACTGCCCTGGCTTGATCTTCTTGCACCCAAACGTATTAAGTGCCTTAACACACCTTTGAAATACCCTGAAGTGTCCTGAACCTTAATTTCCATCTGGTTCTCCCACTTCCACAACTGGACTTAGGTCTCGGTCCAAAGCCAGCAGAAGGCAGGAAGGTTTTTGGCTGGCTCTGGTGGCACTGGAGCTGGAGCCCCGGGATGTTTCCCAGTGCCTGCCCCTCTCAGGCACGTTAGTCACTGCTCCTTGGCACGGCACAGCCCGTGATTAGCATTTCCTTCCTACGCCAGTCCTTCACGCCGCCGCTTCAACTCTGACTTTTTGTTTTCCTCCTTCCCCCCTTCCCAGCCAAAGGGGAGAACAATTCCTGGAAAAGAAAAATGCTCTTTCCCCTGCATTGCCGAAACCTTTGCAGGGAGCTCTAAGGAGGAGAGAGTAGACTTTGGAGAACATATGGCTAAAAGCATTTGGGGGTTTTCAGATGGTAAATGACCGATGAGGTCTCAAAGGGGTTTTATTTATAAATGATAGACTCCTGAGAGAGAAATAATTGCTGCTCTCCCAGGCGTAAAAAAGCAATTCACCTGACATAAAACCCAGGGATAAAATTAGCTAAATGAAAGCAAGATATGGCAACTGTATTAAGCTGCTTTTTTTTTTCTCTCTCTCTCTCGCTTCCCTGCTGAATGGTGAATCATTTAAATTTTGTTTTCCCCTCCTTTCTTGGAAGGAGGAAAAAAAAAAGAAAAAGCCAACGCCAAAGCAGTGCCTTGGGTCTGAAAGAACAGATGGTGCCCTGGGCGGCCCTCCGGAGCGCTCGGCAGCGTGCATTCCTCCACTCCAGCGCTCAGATAACTGAGTTATACAGCACACGACCATCTGGTGTATGACACATCTTATGTCCCCCGGACAATGCCCCAGCAAACCTCTTCAGGGGAGAGGTTAGTTTCTAGGGTAACAGCAGCATGTGCAGCTCCAGGCCTTATTGAGATTCAGGGCTCCTCACTTGTCCCTATTCTTCTCCTCCCTATTGTTGTCACTTGAGCTTTTGCTGCTTGGTTACACCGAGACTGACAATATCCATCAGTATTTTGTCCCTGGCCCAGAAGCCATTGTCTCCAAATTTTGTTTCATTATTTATGTTTTCAATATCCAATGGTTGACTGAAGCATCTGCTGTAGAGTGATAAGGCAAGTGCCTATTGAGGAGAGCTGTGCTGCTGCCTGACAACGATGGTTTGAATTATTTAGGTTGTGGTTGGACAAGCATTTGCAAAAGGCAGGGTAGCCGTGAAGCACTGAGGTGACTTTATTATTTCTCTGTTTCAGGTTTTTTTAGGTGCTCACGTCTTTTAATCCAGACCCAAAAAAAGCTTAAAGCCTCTGTAGAGAAGTCAGCTCTGAAGAAGTAGCTCTGTTCATTGACTGGACGTCTCTGGATGTTTCCTTCTGGGAAACTATTTGGGATTGGGGGAAAAAAAAAGAGGGGTTCACCTGCCTTTCAATTTTCTGTGGGGTTTGTTTTAAAGCAACTTTGGGGTTTGAGTGCTCATATTCTCCATTTATTTAAAGACCCAAAAACTGGCTTATAACCATGACCAAGCACTATGCACTAAAATTCTGTTTCCGCAAGCTGAAATCAGCAAAATGAAGTAGTAGATGTTTTCTCCACAACTAAAAGACATGTGCCCCATTGAATCATTTACTCTGTTACAGAACAATTATACCAGCAGTGTTACCTTCCTCACATATTTTTAATTGTTACAACCAGACAAAATCCTCCCAAATTCTTCTTATATCTGCATGAAGTGGACTGTTCATTCAAGGAAATAAAAATACCTGGCCAAAAAAGTAAAACATCAAGCATGAGGTTTAAGCATTAAAAACACACAACTAAGAAAGTACCACTGATGTCTTAAGAAAAATTTGCTTTACTTCAGGCCTTAGTCAAAGTATGAGTAACTTTAAAATATTGCATTGCATCTCAGGTTCAGGTCAAGTATTAGAGAACCAGCAATAACAGGTAAGAGAGGTTCTATATACATATATCAAATAATAATAACTATATGTATTGATATTGTGATAAGTTTGCCATAACATCAAGTCTGATACATTATTTTCACACATTTATAAATGGAGATTTTACTTTCAAAGTAACACTGGTGAAATACAGATATATGACCCTAAAGGCAATTTTTTAATCATTTGCCTAAAATATTTCAGATCTACTGTGAGGAAAAGAGAAAAAAAATTTTAGGGTTTTCCCCTCACGAAACAAGGTTTTTTGTAGACCTCCGAGCTGGTGGCAGAAATAACAAGATTCAACCTTGAGCCTGTTTTTAAATATTCCAATTAAATTCAGTTTTGAGTTGCAGCATGTTCTGCCCCTGACCTGCTCGTGAGGTGTGCCACGGCAAGTGCATTTGCTTCATCACACACTTGAGATGGCATGTGATCAGAAAACAGAGACCACACTAGGGTGCAGGTACAGGAGGAGAAAGAGCTGATGGTGGGCAAGCCTTGCTTAGCTGTGTTTTGCTTGGCAGCATTCAACAATGAGGAGGAAGGGACCGAGTTCCTGTTTTCCTGTCTTAAGTGTTAAAGGTTGCCAGCAATTTGCTCCAGCAGACGCCTCTGTGTTACCTCTGTAGGTGCCAAACCCTCCACTTAGCCAACCAGGCAGGCCCAGCTGGGAAGGTGTGGGAGAATCACCTGGGCTTCAGGTGTTTGTGGATGCTCAGGGAAGGTCCATACACCCAGGTCTGTCACACAGACTGCAAAAAGGGGCTCAGCTGTGCAGCCTTTTTCCACTTCTCACAGCCCTCCCACCTCCACTGTCCCAGCTTCAGGGATGGGGAGCTGCAGCCCTGAGGTGCCTCAGCATCTCTCCAGCTTCAGGGCATGAGAATAAATGAAAGTGAACCAGAATAGGCCATCCCCTCCTGCAAAAAGTGCTTTTCTCTTCAGGTGGTACAAAGTGAGGTATTTCTTTAGGAATTGTGAAAGCTGCCAAGCCTTCATTTGGAGCACTGTGTAGCAGTCTGGTTACTTGAGCTGGATTTCCTGAAAGTGGCATGGAGCAGAAGAAGGGTAACAAGGGTGGTCAGAGGAATTAAGGGCCTGTATTGGGAGTTTCTCTGTCTAACCCAATGAAACAAAAGGCTGTGGTTGGTTTCCATAAACATCCAGGAAGGAGAATTGCTGTTTCACCCAAAGGGCAATGTTGCCATGAGAAAAAACACGTAAGTTATCCACAAACAGATTTTTGAAGGTTTCTAAACATCAGAGAAGGGGCTTTCTGCAATAGCACTCTGGTGAAAATATTGGGAGCCAAACCTCCGCACTTTAAGATGTGACTTAATCAATTAATGAAAGAGATGATAGCTTGTGATTGCCTGCAAAGGCAGGGAACTGGTCCTCATGACTCAGGACATCTCTCCCTCTCCAGTATTTCATCAGTTTTAAAGGCAGAAAAGCCCATTAGATCATCTGGTCTGAACTTCTGTATGATACAAGCCATAGATCTCAACCAGTTACTCTTTGCTGAGCCCAGCAACTTGTCTGACTTAGGCATTATCTTACCATGACCAGAGAAAGAAACATTATATATATGTCTATATTTATAGATATATAATTCTTGATCACTATTTAAAGAAATGTGAAAGCAAGTGATACATGCAGTATGGAAGCAGATGAGAGAACTCACTTCATTTCTAGAAGTTCTTGCCTGCAGACTTCAGCCTAGAAGGGTTTGTCCAAAGGAGCTGTTTTTATTTCCCCTGTGGAAAAGAGGAAGTGCCATTTTCTTGCCTCTGATCAATCCAGAGTGAGGAAGGTGAGCCAGGCAGATACTGCATATTGCAATATCCCTGCCTTTACTGTCTTGTCACTTTAGGGGAGCTAATTAGGAGCAAATAGGGGTGAAAAGAAAGCCCAAGGTGTCTCCATCTGTGAAAGAAAAGGCTGCTTACAAGAAAAATCTCAGCTGAACCAGGAGGGAACCTTCATCTTTCCCATTTTACATAGAGGAAGGAGAAGCCACAGAGTATAAAGCTTTGCTCAATTACATGAGGAAGTGACCATTTTTCTAGGATTTTACTAACATATCTCTATACTGTTTGAGGGCCACACTTGACCGTGCTGCTCTGCCTTTGTCCAAACCTCTGAGAGCTAAATTAAGTCAACCAGTATTTCATATAATCTGTTTCATTGACAGCATAGCAAATGGCCTCTTAGCAAAGAGGTTTCTCTTTGGAAAAGATCTGTGAAAAGTCATAAAAGCAAATTAAATTAAGAAGCATAAAACAGAGTGCCATGGGCAGAGGGCAGAAGAATATACTGCTGTTTGCCTGTGATCTAAGAAGTCAAAGGTACTCAGTTTTTCCAGGAACATCTGAATACTTTCATACTTTAAAAAAAAAATCATGGCACAGTCTGTTTAGAGGAAAAAGCAAAACAAAATAAGTGGGGCCATGAGACATGATGCAATTTGCATCTAAATACCTTTTAGAGATAAGAATGTGTTCAGAGGAAAACACAGTATTGCCAGTTCACGAGACTTACTTTCTGGTATCTTTGTGGGAACCAAATGAATTGCAAAACATCTGCAAGGTCCAAAGTGTCAATTATGCCTTTATGTAGGTGGAGGAAATGTCACATGATGGAGGCAGTCATTGGACATGGTCAATTGTAGGGTTTTATCCTTTGCTTAGCCTTAAAGCCTCACTCAACAGTCAGGTTAGACAATGGCACTGTCAGAGTGGGAGATGGATCAGTTTGGCCACTCAGAGGAGTTGCTTATCAGCACAGAAAGTGTCCCCAGCCTCGGACAGCGCTGACATTTCGCTTGCAAAGCCCGGCTCAGGGCTGCTTCGAACAAGTAGGCTTCCAGATTTGCACGTCTAGAAGCAGCCGAACGAAAAACTGAGCACAAAGCACAGATATCAGCTAGGATTTGCAAAAGTAATCATGCAAACGAAGTAGTTTTCCTAAGTTTCCCTTTGACCAGATCCATGTTTTTTTAGTCAGATTTCTCCTCCATGATTTGTTTTAAAAAATGCCGACTTTGCAGAAGCATCTTACAGGAACATATAAAAGGAGGTTGTGCATCATTCAAGGACCGTAGGAGCTGCCAAACGAGAAGAATGGTTTTGAAAGGCCCATATGTGTGACTCTGAATGCCAAATATCCTCATTTTAATGGCTTGTGTGTTACAGTTTATATTGAGCACTTCAGCAAGTCCTAGTAATATTCTTTCTGGATTTGCAAACTTGCACTGCTTCTCCAGGAAACTTTTAAATCCGGCAACATTTGTAATACACGGTTTGTGTGTGTTTTACTGCAGACAATGTCTTCACAAAACAGCATCTACAGTCTGTAAAATAGCACAGAAATGCCACTGGCACCATTTCCAGCTGCACTCCCATCCGGGCTCTGATCTCTAGCTTACACCATGGTTGATCACTCTCTAGTCCATACTGTCCATGTGCCAGGTGACGTGTTTAGGTCCTTCAAAGCCCACACAGATGCTGTCAGAACCCGTGTGCAACAGTTGTCTGCAAGAGGGGATCTGTAGGGGACATTCTTGTGGCAGTTAATGGAGGACACTTCTGCAGAACCCCTAGAGAATCCTGCAAAATGGGACAGTTTCTCCAAAGCCTGGTTTCTAGGTCTGTGGAAAGAAAATCAAAAGCCTGAATTGCATCAGCCTTGTCAACTCCACAGCTGCAACCATCATCCTCTTACTCTTTAATTACACATTGTCACATGCAGATTATTGGCATCAGCTCCCCTCCCATCATGGAAGCTTTGGATTGAGCTTGTAAACATTATTTTTAATTATTATATTATTGCATCACTGTGGATGCTTTTGTAAAGTCTGCATGACTGGGCAAATGTGTCTGGCTTGACTCTGAGTGTGTGTCCCACCAAATGGGATGCCATTTGCAACATATGAGCCAGGCTGGATAAGAAAATGAGCAGCAGATGGGGGGAAGAAGGAGGCAGGGAGAGGAAATGTTTGGTGAGTAGTAACTAACCCTTTATGACACGTGTGTTTCTGCTGCCGGACTATGGTGGTGTTGGTGCTGACACTGTAAGACCACTGTGTAACCCACAGGGGAAAAACAGGAGCCCGAATTATGTAACTTGTAAAAACTCTTTTTAGGGTAAAGGGAGGAATCTTGGCCAAGGGATTCTAGATCTGTGAGATTCAGGCAAGGAGATAAATAAGCAGAAAGGGAGACATGCAGAACCAGTGTTTTCCATTGCTTTAGAAAGCGTGCAGCCAAAACTGGAAATCAAACATCAAGAATGAAATCTATTCTGAACTTTAAAAGCCTTCACACTGTTTTAGCTTGGATTTTTTGTATTTAGTGTAGCTATGTTTGCCAGTGCGGTGTGAGAGAGAGTTTGGGAGAGATTTTACCTGCAGGAGGAGTTCAGCCCCCTGCTGAACTCCCAATCTCTGCATCCTCCTGCCCTTGGCCTGCAGAAGCTGTTCAGTGCTTGTTCTGCCTAAAGTACTGGTCAAAAGCCTGGCTTAAATTAATATACCCAAGAGGAGAAGGATGGTTTTGCTCTGGTTGTGGCGAGTTGTCAGTAACTAAACAAGTTATGACAAGGTAATCCATACACCTAAAGAAGTAAAACAACTGAAAAAGGGATGGAATTTGCTCTGCTGGGGAGGAGGTAAGTNATATGAGCCAGGCTGGATAAGAAAATGAGCAGCAGATGGGGGGAAGAAGGAGGCAGGGAGAGGAAATGTTTGGTGAGTAGTAACTAACCCTTTATGACACGTGTGTTTCTGCTGCCGGACTATGGTGGTGTTGGTGCTGACACTGTAAGACCACTGTGTAACCCACAGGGGAAAAACAGGAGCCCGAATTATGTAACTTGTAAAAACTCTTTTTAGGGTAAAGGGAGGAATCTTGGCCAAGGGATTCTAGATCTGTGAGATTCAGGCAAGGAGATAAATAAGCAGAAAGGGAGACATGCAGAACCAGTGTTTTCCATTGCTTTAGAAAGCGTGCAGCCAAAACTGGAAATCAAACATCAAGAATGAAATCTATTCTGAACTTTAAAAGCCTTCACACTGTTTTAGCTTGGATTTTTGTATTTAGTGTAGCTATGTTTGCCAGTGCGGTGTGAGAGAGAGTTTGGGAGAGATTTTACCTGCAGGAGGAGTTCAGCCCCCTGCTGAACTCCCAATCTCTGCATCCTCCTGCCCTTGGCCTGCAGAAGCTGTTCAGTGCTTGTTCTGCCTAAAGTACTGGTCAAAAGCCTGGCTTAAATTAATATACCCAAGAGGAGAAGGATGGTTTTGCTCTGGTTGTGGCGAGTTGTCAGTAACTAAACAAGTTATGACAAGGTAATCCATACACCTAAAGAAGTAAAACAACTGAAAAAGGGATGGAATTTGCTCTGCTGGGGAGGAGGTAAGTTCGTAATCAAAGTGACAGCATTTATTTGAAGTTTGTTGGATAAGCCTACCAACACAGGTATTCCAGGAAAGGGTGGAGTTCATATCACAATTCCAGGAACGGAAAGGATTTTTGTGAAGGGAGCAGACACAAATCATGTCCACTGTGAGATAAAGCCACTGGACAGGTCTGAAGTGCATCAAGGTTTGGGATGGGTTACAGCAACATGAGTTTGGCTTCCTTTTGAAAGGGAGCATGAAGGAAGACAGCTATACAAGACTGTTCTAGCAGCAAAATTACTTGAATGGATGATTCCTGGAAACTGTTTTTAGTTTGAAATGTATGGCAACAGTTTCCCTGTGCCAATGAAGCTTGTGTAAGCAACATCTCTGCTAAAGAAAACATTTAATACAGTATAAAATCCAGGATCCGATGGTGAATGGACCAGGCTCCGGCCTTCAAAACCTCTCTAAAGGAAAACAGTAATTGCCAGGAGGGGTCAGACTGTTGTCCATCATCTCTGTTGGAGAAAATGTATTATATTTTTGGGGGGGAGGGGGGGAATCATACAAAACCATGCAATTTCCAAGTGTGAAAGCTATCTGTTAGACTTTTTTATTTCTGTGTTGGTTAATGTCCTTTCACATGTTCAGAGGAATTATCTAGCAACTGAACTGAACTCAAAATAGAAGTGTCCAGTCCCTCCTCTTCTAAGCTCTTGTCATCAGGAAAAGAGCACAAGAAAATGTTTTATGGACTAATACTGTTTTGGGTTCTTGAGAAGTTGACAAGTAAGCAACTGATAGGGGTAGATTCCTTCAGAGCCAGTTGAGCATGGAAAAATGCAGATTTATCAGGAGAGAAATTTGTATTTCTTCAAAATTTTATGCAACAGGGTCAGCGACTGCATCATTCCTGTCCTCCACAGAGGGTGAGGTGGATGCCAACAGCTCCTCTCAGCAGCTGTTTTTCCACCTGAAAACACTCCACATAATTTACAAATCCAAATATAAGAGATGGACTTTTTGTCACACACTTATCTCAAACATAGGCAAAAAGTGTTGGCATTTACTGAGCGTGCTGAGAAAACACCAGATGGGGACTATCCAGCTGGTAGTTCCCTATGGACTTGGGAATATTGGTGGTACTTCCAGCTTTACCCTGCCTTAAAGGTTAGGATAGAAAGTTAGGAAGTACCTAAATACTGTTTGTATTACAAAACGATGACTGTTTTTCCTCCAGCTGCCTTGTGCCTCCTCTCTGGCAGACTCTCTACTCACAGGTCAAATAAGAAGGCAATTTTTGCCATCATCGAAATGAGGATTCATTGAGATTGCATAAATGCACTGTTCCTCCAGGGCTGACTACCTCCTGCTGGAGCTGGTGAAAATACTGTTAGGGGATGCAGTGGGAGCTGAGCCAGCCTTAGCACTCTCCTGGTTACACAGACCATAGGATGAAGGTGGATGTCTCCCAGGAAACCAGCCTGCCACAGCAATTTGCTGCTAGATATCACACTGTGGCTTGAAATGAATGGTATTTAGGCTATGAACAGGGAAGACAGTGGCTTAAAACAGCAGCTTTGCCATTACTTCACCAATGATGATCTGGTGATTTGTCTTCTGAGTTTCAGCTTCTGGACACATAGGATTACCCAAAAGTTTTTGGGTTTCTTTGTTACAAAAATGAGCTTTTTAGCTCTTTATTTTTG
>VZTH01017868.1:71368-272521 GCA_013397815.1 Aleadryas rufinucha | reverse complement strand
GGGGTATAAAAGGGGTATATAGAAAAATAAAAAATTCATCATGGCATCATATTGTCTTGAGTTTGTCAGTTTGATTGTCAGCTGATGGTTCTCCAACATTCAGAAACAGATTATAGTCAGTAACTTATTTTAGCTCTCCGTTCCCAGTCGAAAAAAGTAGTAGTAAAGTGTCTAACTCCTTTAGGAGTTATGTGCTGACATACCTTTGGAGACCACAATTTTAATCTTTTAGAGTTCAAAAAAAAAGAGTGAAGCAATCCATGCATTTAGTCCAATTATTAAGACATTGAGTGCATCCATTCTGAAAGCACTGAGATGCTTTAAGATAGTAGTAATTTTGCTGTGTAAACATGTAGTACATCACTTCTGAGGAACAGAAAAAAATATTCCCAGTGACATGGTAAACTCTAAACAATCTTCAATTGAGGGTCATAATAAATCATATAAGGCTCAGATTTCTTGGCTCATACTCTTTGGATGTCCCAGCATTTAGTCCAGAATGCACTGCATGGTAAATGTCATATGCAAATGTTATAATATTATTATAATTTTAATTGGGTTTTTTTAACCTTATAAGATGGGGGAGGCCAAGACTGTTGTTCTGCTTTATTTCTAGCAGGCTTTGCATAAGTATGCAGGATTCAAGGGATTTCTTTAAAACATTTTGTTTAAACAAAGAAACTATATATCAGGGTTTGAATAAAAATGTGGGGTTTTTTTCCCCAAAATTCTTAGAAAGTTGCATTTTTTTTATTTTTTAGCATCTTCAGTTGTTTTCAACTCTAGTTTGTCCTGTGCCATGCTTTCCTGGAAGACCATGGCTTCACAAGAAAAGAATCAACAATAAAACCCAGACTACCTGTTCAAAACAGAGGTTACATTTATACTGATAAATTGCATTCATGCTACATTTAGACTGATAAACAGCACCAGAAAGTATCCTCAGGGACTGGAATTCAATCAGCTCTACAAGTAAGCTGCTATAGCAATCCCTGGCCATACTTTTGGCCCCAGCCTGGTTAGTGCCCACCTGAGCAGTTTCTGGGAAGTGTTCAGAAGTTAGCACACACCAGAGATCACTCTCAATAGGCAGTTTGGATGCAGGAACCATGCAATTGAGGCTGAAAGGTTTTAACACTATGTTCATGACAGTAGTCCTTATCACCAGAAAACAATCCTTAGCATATTTATTGTACTAGTTGAAAAGTAGCCAGAGAGTCCAGGTATTTGAGATAAACATAAATTTTCTTGTTGCAATACATTTTAGGTATAAGAAATATTCAGGTCCGGTGACCACATGACAGTTGTTTACACAGCCAGTGCCCTGGAGCTGCACTTTAACTAATTAAGGGTATCCTTATCTGATTCCTTTTCATTGTCAAATAATCTCTGTTTAAGGAGAAAGTAGCCTGTGTGGATACACAGTTAAGCAGGAGATATGCTAATTGTGACATAGAGTGTAGGTGTGAGTTATTTAGAGGGTGCTATTCCTGAGATCAAACGTTGCAAGACTGCTGCAGTTTTGCCTGGAGTATATTGGCTTCATAAGACTCCTCTGCCTGCTCAGTTGCAATGAACACATTTCAGTGTAATAGCTCTTAGGGTATTTGGATTTTTTTCTTTAAAGTCACAAACTTTAGGAGCCCTTGATCACATGATAGTCTTCCATTTCATTGTCACTAATGGATTTTTCTAGGTCTTGTGACTTTGGGGAGTGGGGATGGGGGGGAAAGGAATAATAAAAATACAAACATTGAAGTCTTCAAAGCTGTTAAGAAATAGTAGGGATCTGTATGTTACCTACCCATGTTTCTCACTCAGACTCAAGGCTAGTGGTGGGAGATGAAATGCGTTACTTATGTATGTTTAGGCAGTATAGCCATGTATCCTAGTTCCAAGTATATGATGTAGCTGAGTTATATGCTGGTAATTATTTATGTGTTGGTATCAGTTTATATGCAGCCATTGTAGCACATTTTGGAAGAGCTGCTAACCTCCCTGGAAAATGGCTACCTCTGATCTCCGACGCTTTTTCCTAATTAAAAAATGCTTTTGATATTTTTATAACTATGTCAGAAGAAACTAAAAAACATTTTTAAGACTTATTTTTACAGCAAATCTCCAAAGGAGGCTTTCTTTTGCTTTCATTCCACACCAGCCATTCTTTAATTCCCTAGGTCAGCACGTGAACAAAATTGTTGATAAACAGCTGGCAAAGCAAATAGACAAAACTGCTACTGTGTAAAGGTTTTATCTGCTTTAGTATCATTTGTTAAACAAATGCCTTTGCACATTTCAGACAGGTTTTGATAAAATGCTTCTTGCCTTTGCTGCTACACAACCATTAACTGACTGACCATGTAATAAGAAAAAAAGCTCAGTAATTATATGCTTGATTAGTGAATATTTTTTTCTGAGCTGCACTACAAAGTCATTTAATTTATATTATGATTTATTACCCCATTCTTAGCTACTAATTCACCGCATCTAGGTACTCATATACGTACTGTATAGGTACTCCTATATGTGACCTGGGATCACTATCTAAAAAAATAGCAGCAGCCTACTCCCCAGGATACATCAGTTGCCCACATCTTGGGTCATTTTTAAGTATATAATATTTTCTTGTATTTGATTACTAGCAGATGGGACTGCATCTTGCAAATTCAGTATCTCACTAGCTACCATATGAATCAAGGAGATTAATATTTTCTTTTAATAAAATATTTTCTGATTCACCTTTTTTATTTTTATATTTCTGTAATACATGCAAGAACATATATATTTGGTCTTGGTCTGGTTAGTTCATTTTAAGTGCTCTCCTTAAATGGATCTTTATTTCCTGAAAATGGTCGTCTTTGTTTCTTCTTTGCTTCATCTGCATTTTATGAACTTCTGTCCCAATATTTATGTGAACAGAGATTTTTTTATGGTATCATCTTTCTAATGGTTTTTAAGTCATCTGTCTTACTCATCTCACGTTGCTCACCATCACCTCATCATCACCTTTTCCAGCTTCATGTTTTACACTGTCATTTTTCTTATCTTCAGCAACCAAAAGCCTTCTAGAGTGATTGTTCTCTGTCCCTGAAGGAATCACCCATGTCACTGCTTTTCTCATCTCCTCCAGCTGGTTCCCTGCAGGTTTAAAATAGAATATTCTAGCTTTGGGCACAACAGAATGCTCTCACTGCATGCTCACATATTTTAAGGGAAGCATTGAAACTGTCCTGTGGTTTTTAAAGTTGTTTTCAATGTCATATGCATGGTGAGAAATAGTTTCATTTGGAAAACTTGAGCATTTTACACCTTATATCATGCAGCACATCAGGGCACACAAAAAGTATTCCATGAATTAAATTTGATCCTCTTTGACACAGCATTTTTATACTGCAGGACTTCATTATTGCACATTAGTACATGTGGCATATGTGGAAGACAATCCAGTTACTTTAGAATACAATTATTTTGATTTTGATGCAGCCAAGGTTTGCCTATGTTTGGCAAAATGGTGTTTGTCCTTAGCTGACACAGAGAAGATCAATTTCTCAGTAACTTTTGCAGAGTTATAACAATTTACATCAAGTAAAATACTGCCAGTGCCTTCTGGGGAATAAGAGACCAATGCAGAGTTCTATTTGACCTTTCCAAGGAGGGCATTATTAAAGATTTATTCCTTCCAGAATTCTAATTGGCTTCTCTTGGAGACCTTTCTGGATAAGGGTGATGTTTTCCCCAGACTTTACAATGCTCTCAGATAGGGAATTCCTTCACTGCTCTGACACAGCAACTGAATTCTAATTTGCATCCTAACTCCATCACTTCCTTTCTCAATAATTTCATACTGCAGTCTTGAGCAAGGTGATTTTTGCTGGGATTTTTTTTTCATAAATGCTTTACCTCTTATTCTTAAATCTTGAAAAAAATCACCAAACTAAAAATCAAACGAGATTCAGGGAAGTGTCTAACAACATGGAAAAATCCTACCAAGATGGAAAAAGCATATGACTAAGAATGCATTGCTAGTGACCAGCTGCTTAATTGCTTCTGGCTACACCTGTTTTTACCTTGTCCCGTGTGCCCAGGAACCAGACGTGGCCTCTGTCTTGCATCTGGAGTGTCTATGGGGTGCAGGTCCCAAAGTGAATTCAGTTCTTTCCCACACCAGGATTTCTCCAACTGGCAGCTATTAGCTTTGCTCTAAACTGCAGCTAGGAAACTCTGGGGATTATCTGTAGTATGGATGACATGGATGGAAACTTTGGAGTTGATCAGCTTTATTGTTCAGATATACCTACTTGTAAATCTTTTCGCTGTTCATTATGAGGCTGTAAAGATGGAGCCAGACTCCTCTCAGTTGTGTCCAAGAAACTGATAAAAGGCAACAGACACAAACTGAATTACAGAAAATCCTGTTTCAACACAAGAAAAATAAGTTTTACTCTGCACGTTGTCAAACTCTGGAATAGGTTGTCCAAAGAAGTTACGGAGTGTTCATGTGTGGAGAATAGACACAGCCTTGAGAAACCTGATCTGTCTGATCCTACCTTATAGTCTTCAAGGCCATGGACCTCACTGGACACAGCCCTGAGAAATCTGCTCTAGACGACACTGCTTTGAGGTCTTCAAGACCACAGACTTCATTAGGTCACTTCCAGCCCTCATGATTCTTTCTTTTACTGCTATAAACAAAGTAAAAAATCTTGCTGCATTTTCTTTTTCCTGGAAAATAATTTGACATCTTTCTCCAGCTGAAATGTGAATAATTGCTTGGATATTAAAGACTATGGAATTTTTTTTTAAAACATTAGATTTATTTTTTTCTTTTCCTACCTGACTGATTTATTGTCCACTCAAAAAGTATTTTTATTGAAATTACATGAAGGTGAGTTTTTTCCATACCATTCTACCATGACCAGAATTACTTATTTAGCCAGAACAAAACCCTAAACAAAATTTAAAGTTCTGTTGCTTTTTATGTTACCTCTCATTTTTACCATTCATTTCAGTAGTAAAATATGTGGCCTCCTGCCAGCATTATTGTGGCAGTGTCCCATATGAATGTTAAGCAGGCAACAATGATGCACTATAATTACAGTGCTTGAAATGATTGGAAATAAATTGGCACTCCAATTATAGATGCATGAAAGAGGCTCCAGTATATCACAGTCAGTGCATTAATTTCTGAAATAGCTCAGGCGATCTCACTATTTTAGTGACATTCGTTATTCACCACTGCAATGAATCACAGTGAACAGTGACAGGGCCCTGGAAATTAGCAAGTTGAAGGACATTTGGAAACAAAAGAACTCAAAACCATTCCATGTAACTTTGTGCCCCAAAGAGAAAATAACCTCCAAGTGCAATATTGAAACCTATTTGCTGCATTTTGAGAAAGAAAATGTTAATTTAGTTTTTGGTCCCACCTGATGCCTTCAGTCAATTTACACAGTATTCCAACTGAGCACGGAAATAATTTTATGGAAATCTGCACAGTAAGCACATCCACATTTCTACAGCGTACGGCAAACGTTTTAATGGGAAATTCAGGACTGCAAATGTAAATACTACATGTTACATTTGCTTATCTCGGCAGGTTATTGCTCTTAAGATAACACATTATTAACATAGGATTGGTAAACCAGTCCAGGTGATTTGGGAACTGGGCCTGTGACAAGCACCTATGATGAACACCCTCTGTACAGAAACTTAACTTGTTTAATATTTTCTGTGCATGGGTTCATCCCAGTTGCCCTTTTAATTCACCCTGAGCCTTAAAAATATTTTGTTTGCCCCGATCACATGCTGTCATCTCATCAGTAGCCCAGTTTCTCTGAGGCTGCATCAGAATAAAGGAAAAAGAGGAAGAAATAACATCACTGAAGGAGAGAGGAGAAAGACTTTCCATTCAGGTGTCTACCAATGGCCCTGTGGCTGGTCTCTACCAGCTCTGTGTCATAGCAAAGATGGGGAGATGGAAAGAGATATATGAGCTCCAGACTTCCAAGGTCCTTTACCCACTGTACAATTCGGTCTCTCCAATTAATCAGTCTGAAAATTGAATTACTTTCAGTTTCCTCCATTGTGCACTGGGTAGTGGAAAGGGCTGGTCACAGGATATCAACCCCATTCCAGTAGGATGACACCTCTGGGAACTGGAAATAAAGACCACTGTCTGAGCACCCCAAACAGTCTTACAGATTTAAACTTTTCAATAGGAATTTTAAACTAGCATAAATATTTATAAAAAATTTAAAATAAACTTCAAACAATTGCTAAAAGACTAAAGCTAGTCATCACTGCCAAGTCATCAGGGCCTGAAATTCCAATTTAAGTGTTAGTAATTCCCCACTGCTCTTTCAAGGATTTGTAATTATGTCATTCCAGATTAATAAGTAGGCAATGTTAACAACTATTCTATGTAGTTTCTTAAAATAATTGAAAATATAAAATTCTGATTTGAGAATTTTTTTATTTCATGTTTATAAATAGAGTAGGCAAACCTAAAATGCAGATCAAGAACAAAATTAATGTCACCATGCTCTATGGATACTTTTTTAGAAAACTATTGTAATATATTTTACAAAAAAACCCCAACAGAACACACCTTGGAATTCTGAGTACTCATCTTCTGCTACACTGAAATAGAGCAATCAAGACAACTGGGATAAGATGCAAAGTATGATTTGTAAACTTTCTGTGGGAATTTGATGGGGGAAAAAAAGGGAAAATGGAATTCAGCTTAATAAAGAATTTAATAACAGAAGTCTAAGTAATGTCTGCAATGTCTTACAGAAAAAAAAAAAAAAGCCAAAATAACTTTTTGAACAAGCTTGCATGTTGTCCTTGATGAAATTCATAGTGTAACTAGTAAATGGAACCATATTGAACAGATTATATTGGATGTTTACCTCAAATACAACCTATTTGTACAGCAGTGTGAGAAAAAAACACCCAAGTTGACTACAAAGTGTCTTGTCCAGCAGGTCTCAAATGGCAGATTTCATCAACATTTATGAGGGTTCTGCAGAAATCAGGATATCTATGTTTTCATCACATTTTAAAAGAAACTATAAAACCACTGGTTACATCACCAGCAAGAGACACAGCATGTTCAATCACAGTGAAAATGGATGTGTAAATGAAGACTGCTGCAGAGCTTTTGGGTAGAGATGTTTTAATGCAGGGGCATACAGATATCACAATACATTCATGGAATGCCCTGAGTTGGAAGGGACCCAGAAGGACCATAGAGTCCAACTCCTACAAAGATATACATCAAGAACTAAGAAAGGCAATTTTGACAAGAATGGGAGACTAAACTGAAAAGTCACGTTTCTGAAAGACTGAGGGTTCATCACGAGCCAAATGAGAAATTAAGACATCAGTGCGTTTGAAAATCTACTTCATGGCTTTGAGCTTATCAAAATCTCTTCCTTAGCATCAGGAAGCCTGAGTTTAACTGTGTAGTTCATCTCTCACAGAAGTCAATGAAAAGTCTATTGTCAAATTTGCTGAGAATCAGAACAAGTCCAGAAGAGCACTGTACAGTTTTTGAAGTGCTGTACAAAGATTATCTAATTGAACCTCTATCATTAAAAACTTCTTTGAGAGGTGAAAAAATGAAAATATCATCTTTTTAATAGTCGTTGCTTGCCCCAACCTTTCACACTAAACCTAAAATCCCATTACTACAATGGAAAAGCTTTTTATTTTTAACATTTCATTCCCTGTTCCATTGACTTGGATCAATGTGTTTTGAGGAAGTCACTGTCAAATTGCCAACTTTTTAGATGTACAATTTAAGCCTAATTAAATGTTTGATAGAACTCTCTCAGTAAAATTAACTCATTCAAATAGGAGATAATTTAAGATCATTCACTAAGGACCTTTTCTACTTCCATACAGAACATAAAATTTTTATTTCATCTTACAATATAAATTAAACTTGATAAAAGAGATGTGGGGTTTGTTCCAAACTTAGGGATTTATATAAAATGGACAAGTTAATACTATTCTTTTCCTTTGGTGGTACTATGAATTATGTTTCTGTCCAACTTGCAGAACTTTAATATACTGTACCTTTCTTAAAATACCTTTCAATCTCCTTGATATCTCTTGATTTTGGTATTGTGTGAGTCTCCTTGTCCAGAACTAATTGAAAAACTTCTATGTTTCTTATTAAAAGTGGTATCTCAGAGAAAAGAACAATTGTCATACAATAGTTGGATGGGGGGTTTTCTGCCTGGAAGGTCTTAAGACTTACACCAGGATGACATTTAAATCTAAATACTGCTAAACTGTGTTACCCTCTGTGTTTGCTCACCTACCTGCAAAATCAGTTTGTAGGTTCCTGTTTATTCATCACCAGACTGCCTGACTCAGCACACTGCTTGTTTGCCAGATTGCTTATTTTGGCTTCTAGGTATTCTGTGCTGATTTTGAGAGTCTATTCCTGATGTTGTATTAACTGCAGGCTCCTATTCCCACATGCAAATGACAAATGTGATCATAGCATGTTACAAGCCAGGATTTGAACCCTGTATTCCCCAGTGTTGCGATCCGATTTAAACCCAGAAAAGCAAGGAAAGCTGTCTCTGTGCATAAACCAGAAAGAACTTAGAAGGTTCTAAATATTCCCAAAAACGAGATTANGCCTTCCTTTTTATGGGCCTCAAAGCGGGCTACCCACAGTCCAAACCGCCCGTATTGTGATAAGCAGACAAAATGATGAGGCATTTTTGGAGTTTTTCAGGTTTTGAGCAGTCATAATGACGAAGCACCTTTTGGAGCTTTTCTTTTATTATTAGGCTCTTACACACAGACACCAGTTACATTGTCAGGAAATGCCAGTCACTGAGGTCAGAAGTTTTTTGGACTCTCTCTTTGATATTTGGGGAACATCTTGAGACACGCTGAAGAATATGGTTAGGCAGGATGGGGCTCTGTGCAACCTGGTCTAGTTGAAGGTGTCCCTGCCCATGGCAGGGGGATTGGACTAAATGGCCTTTAAAGGTCCCTTCCAACCCAAATCATTCTATGATGCTAAATGAGTAGGTTTGATTTGGAAGTGGAACTGGAGCAGTTTAAAAGGATTAGACTCTTTAGTGTTGACTACTTTGTAGTAAGCAACCTGGTGCCCTTCAGCTGGTGGCAGTCAAGGCTGTAGTATTTAAACTCCTAATGGACAGGAGCAGGGAGCAAACAGCAAAAGGAGTATAACTGATGCATGTCTTGCACGTATATGGCATTTTCTGCAAATCATGTGACTTGTCCCAGACATGTCCCAATAGCCAATTCAGTGACAGAATTCTGAGTCAGATGCAGCTTTGGTCTGACCAGCTTGTATATACTTACATTTATGACTGAAATATTGCAGCTGCCCGGGAGAAGACTCTATAAACGTGCCTCAGTGCAGAGTAAGAGTAGCAGACATCCTCTTTCACATTCCTGTTTCTACTTATCGACATATGAAAGTGTTACATGAGAGCTGGGGTGTCAGTGAAATATGCAGAATTATATATTGATATACATGTAGTATATAACATATTATATGTATCGGCAAAATACGTACTCTAAAAGTGAGCATGCATGCAATTGACCATATCTAGAAGCCTGTTGCTAAGCATCTGATCTTCTGCTTGACTTACCAACTGTTGACCATTAAGTGTACAGGCATCAGAGGCTTCTTCAGAGTTGACTAAACGTATACACAAAATGCCTGTATAACACTTAAATATACCAGAACTTAGCTTGGTTCTCCTCTGAGGAGAACAGTGGAGGGGAATCTCCATTGCAGACCTCATTTACAGCTCTCTGCTTCAATTTCAGAGTGCCTGTCCTAAGCCTTGCCTCACAAAAGCAGTTCTGCTGTACTGTGAGCAGTTATTGTCCTTGGGTGATGTGCAGCTCTAAAGCTTCTGTGTCATTGCTCCCATAAAGAGCCACACTTAGATGCTCTCTCCCACTTCCTGGGAAAAGAAAGACTTGGTCCACCACTATTATAATTATAAAATAAGCGGGGAACATTTGTCAAATGAAATACCCCATTTTCTCTGACTCAGGACACAATTTTATTTTTTTCATTCAGAAGAAGTCTGGAATCCAAGAATTCTGCAGTTATACGTTTCCAGCTAGTCTCAAATAAGGCAAATTTTGCTAAGTATGTACATGCACACTTAATGAGATTAAAAAAAAAAAATCATTTATTTGTTTACAGCAAATTAAATGAGAAGGAGAAAATAATTGCTAAGAGATATGTTACCCAAATCCTTTTCTACAGATTGTACTGGGTCTTTTCAGTTAAACTGAATTCCTCTGTTTTCCCTCTTTTCTGCCCTGTCAGAAGCGAGGGCCTGATTCAGAGTATGGCCAAGCCAAGAAAGGCCTGTCCATGGATTTCCACACACACCAGATCTATTACTGCAGTATTTGAATATCTTACGTGAAAGTTACCATCAGTCTCTGAGAGGCTGGACTAGCTTCTGTGGAGATCATCTTCTCTCTAGGTAAATCTCTGCATTTTGTAGACAATACAAGGACAACAAGGACATATTCTGAAGTACTTAATAAAAGCAGAGAATTGTAATTTTGCAAATACTAGCATCTTACAGTTGTTTAATACAATTCCCATCTCTCAACTACTCATCTGAGTCAAAGATGAACACTAAACATTTTGAGGCTACAAGAATGACAGCAGTTTCTAAACCACCGAAGGATGACAATTTTAGACAGAGTGTATTTATTCACTATTTCCAACTATGCAGCTATCATTAGCACTGTATATTAATGAAGACTGGAAAGAATGAGACAATCACACTCTGGTTCATAGGAAATGAGTGGCAGATTATTTGTAGTAACCTATTCTGAATGCTACCCCGTGTTGCTTTTGACACAGGCATTTCGAATGTTCAGCTGTGACTGCTTATTTGCTCCTTTCAAAAGTTTATGAAGTCCTTGATCTAAGGTCACTAAACAAATCTGAAAGCTGTAAATGAGTTCAAATGCAGTATAATGGGAAGTTAATTTTCACTGCCCTGTCTCTAGATTAGTCAGTTGAGGACAAAGATGAATTAAACAATATATTAACAGACTGATATAGCAATACAGAAGCTATATTTATCTGTCTCTGAAACATCCATTCCAACAGCTTTATATTGAATTCATTTTCTCCAACTGGAGTAATACATGCCTTGAACATGGTTCCTGAATATCAGTTAAAGTCACCCACATTATATCCAGTAGCACTGAATGAACCAATACCAACAGAACAGTTTCTTCTGATGCTGGTTTTGCCTGAGCAAGAGAAAAAGAGAATTAAGCAGATTTGCAGTACCTTATTTACTAAAGTGCCAAATCCTTTTGCAAACCAGAACTAAATTGATATGCGTTCCAATCTCTAAAAAACTCATTCAAGTAAAAAATAGTCTCTTTAGGTCAGGGATAAGAGGAAGGCTGAGGACCTGCTGTGCTCAGAAAAGGATTCAGGGAAAGCTTCCAGTACTTAAAAGGGGCTTACAAGGTAGCTGGAGAGGGACTTTTGACAGAGACACGTAGTGATAGGGCAAGAGGAAATGGCTTTAAACTGAAAGAGGTCAGGGTTAGTTTAAATATTAGAAAGCAATTCTTTGCTATGATGATGGTGAGGCACTGGGACAGGTTGCCCAGATTGTTGTAGCTGTTCCATCCCTGGAAGTGTTCAAGGCCAGGCTGGATGGGGATCTGAGCAGCTTGGTCTAGTAGAATGTGTCACTGCCCATGGCAGGGGGGCTGGAGCTAGATGGCATTTAAAGGTCCTTTCCGAATCAAACCATCCTATGATTCTGTGAGTCCTAGAGATGGGGGGAAATAAAGGTAAAAAAAAAAAAAAGTTGCCTTTGATTAAAATAATCAAAACATTGAAATTCCTTTAAGACATCCCACAATCCACTATATTTCCTCAACATAAGAGGGGTAGCTGTGTCTCATGAGATGTGTCTCATGATGATCACCACACAGACAAAAGATCAGCTTCAGTAAGAGACCTCAAACCTAGCAGAGGTGCAAAAACATGAGATGCTCCTGCTTTATTTTGAAACAAAGTTTTCTTCATAGAATATAACATGATTTATTGAAAAATAAATTCGAGTGGATAGCATTTTAGCCAACTCTAGATTAGAAGGTATAAAATCACCTTGTCCATTCCATTAGCAGTGTGTTGCTCCTAAAATCAAACCCCTCAACTTCACCAAAGTGCAAGACAGCATAATTTCGAATCAGGTCACATTCCCCAAAGAAGCCATGACATTGAGGAAAGCAAATTAGCATGGTTCCTGTGGAGCACCAAGCTGTTATTAGATGCATACCTACCCTTTTCCATAGGGCAGCCCTGCATATTCCCCACTCTACAGCTCCTCCTGAAAGACACAGCTGGGTAGATCACACAATGTGCTGAGCCCCCGTGTCTTGTGTGGGAGTCATAGTGAGGAGAGAAGCACTGAGGTGTCAAAGCAGGATTTTTTCTAGGCATTGAGCTGAGACTGGACAATAACTAAAAGGGCAGGGGAACAGCCAGTGACTGCTCAGAAGAACCAGTGGGGAAGAAAAGACACAGCAGAGAGGCTCAGAGATTACTGCTTTGAGAGCAAGTGAAAGGCCACCATGTACTGACTTCTGGTCGTCAGCATTGCTTAACATTAAGCATAAGAACTGGACCAGTTCTTGTATTATTACAGTAAGGTAAAAGTATCAGACTCCCAAGCTAGAGGTGGAGTCATTCTATACGTCAGCCTTCAATGCGTATTCCTTCCAATCTATTTTGCCATAGAGGATCTTCAACGTCTTGTTAGTTAAGGAGAGATTACTATTTTCTGTCTCCTGTTGGTCGTCCTTTGTTGTAGCTCATTAAGTAGGTACAGTGCCTAAATGTCAGTGAAATTGCATTGACTCTGGGCATGGACAAGCATGAGTAGGAAATCAGTTATGCAAGCGGTGTGCCCAATGCATGTCACCCTCATTCCCAATGTGGGGTAATGTGCCAGCATCATATTTTGACACAAAGTGTCCATCTCCACACCTCTCCCTTATGGCTTTAGATTATGTAGAGTTGTGTTTCCAAAGAATCACAGAATGGGTTGGGAGTGACCTTAAAGATCATCCAGTTCCAACTCCCCCTGATGTAGGCAGGGACACCTTCCATTAGACCAGGTTGCTCAGGGCCCCATCCAGCCTGGCCTTGAACACTTCAAGAAATGGGGAATCCGTAACTTCTCTGGGCTACCTGTGCCAGTGCCTCACCACTCTCATCATAAATAATTTCTTCCTAATAGGTAATCGAAATGTTTTCAGATTTTTTTCTTTATACATTTGTTGTTGAACATCATTGGAGAGTGGAACTGGAAAAAGTGTTCACTGTTATATTAGTTCCACTCACAGAAGTAAGTGGGAGTCACAAAACCCCCCTAGGAAAAAAGTTCTTCAAAAAAAGAAGTGTGTCATTCCCAGAGTTTTAACAAGCTTTGATTTGGATGTATCTGTGTGCTACATCTACAGATTGGTAGCAACATAAAAACAACTACCTAAAGAGAGTCCAGCCTTCAAACATTTCTACTCTAGTTTTCAAGTACTAAATAATATTACTATAATTAATGGAAAAAGAATGTTGATTTCAACTCTGCTGCTTCTCATTTTAAAAGGAAACCATTTTCATGATTTTAACACACTTTCATCAAGGTTGTAGTAAGTGGGAAGTGTTAATGGAGCCAGCATTGCAGTGACATACATCTATATACTAGAACAATGCTGAATAGAGTGTCTAAACATTTCACTCTGCCCCTAGCCCCGGAAATGATCCTATTTCAGTGATGTGAAATTATTTTACATGCCTAGTACTTTCTTTACTGCTTCCTCCACCACTTGTTAAACAGCTTTTAAAAAAGAAAAAATGTTCTTTTTCTGGTGATCTGCTTTTTATAAAGAATGCAGAAAGAATCTCAACAGATAAACAAAAAGCCCTTGAGAGCTGATGCACTATTTTCTAGTTATGTTGAAATTCTCTGGTTAAAAGGCCTACTTTTTCCTATGGTCTATTCCCACAGGTACAAGAAAAAAATATTTAAACCCAGTCCAGTGTGTTTAAATAACTAGTGGGTTTAAACCCAGTCCAGTGGGTTCGGAATGATTCTTTCTTTACAGCTAGACTTTTCCATTTTGTGTAAATCCTTCTTTACCATTATGAATTAATTATCCATAAAAAGGAATAAGAGGAGTGATGTTCCTATTCTACAGCATGACATAGTCACAATGGAACTAGAAATTGAAAGGATAAATCTTGCAATGAATGGTGACATGCTTTATACATATATAAGTACTATGGAAAAGGTGATATTAACATTCCTCAGTTTTAATAAGTTCTTGATCTTGATCCATCTGAGAATTCAGATGCCCAATTGCAATCTAATGCTCTTCCAGAAATAGCACAAAATAAAACTCTGATGTCATTGACTCCCTCATGGGCACAGTAGCATGCCCAGATTTTTTCTTTCTGTGGAGTTAACTGAAAGATTATGAATATAACAAGAACTAGGCCAGCCTGTGAGGATAGGTCCTGGAACAAGCACATGTCCCATGCAGGCAATGATACTGCATTTATGGAAGCCCTTAAATCACTCCCATTCAGTCCAGGGTGGTTTATTTACTACAAAGTAGTAAACTACTACTAACTAGTAGTAGTTTTCAAACTAACAAAAAATTGTCATCCCCTCCTTTAATGGTACTTTGTAAGTAAAGAGGGCAGAGAACCAAAGAAGCACACATTATTCACTTACCTAGGACGGAAGAAAGGAGCACACAGCACTTAATTCCCTGCCTCAATGTGAGACATCTAGAGACACCATACTGCAGAGCAAGCTGAAGCAATTTCCTTCATGGCCTGAAGGGAGCACATTAACTAAAGCACAACTAGAAAATAATTTCCCAGAGCAGACACTGGTCAGATCCTCCAAACATCAAGCCTCTGTTGAGACTGATACGAAGTTGAATTTCCAACTCCTGCTATGAGTGGTGTTGCCATTTACTTACACACAGCATCTCTCCAGCTACAGCCCAGAAGGTGCATCCCATATGGGTTGATCGGAAATCAGCCAATTAGCTGTTATGTATTTATTAGAAAAAGAGGTTTGGGGAATTCCTGTCTCCATCTCGATCATCTCGTGCCACTGCTAATAGGAAATTTTCACGTCAATTCTGTCTTTTCCCTGACTGCTATTCCATTGCCAACTCAGCCTGTATGGGGTTTTAGGCTCACTGCAGCAGGGATCATCTCGCTATAGCTTTGTACCTACTACTGAACAAAAAAGAGACTCAGCTCACTGTTTGACTCTGAAGCCAAATGGCATCAATCAACTTCCATCTACATTTCACTGCACTTGCCCCTGTATCTCTTCTGACTCCCTGCAGTGTCTGTACAACACAGTTATTTTGCTCTTCTTCTGTCCAAAGTATCTAAGACAAAATGAGCCCGTGTCACAGCCAGCCTCAGTAGAGAGTAAAAAGGAATGGATGTTAGATATGTCGTGAGACATATCATGAAGGCACATAGGGTTATTTGAGGGCATATGAGCTGCTGAGAGTTCTGAAGGACTCTGCAGACTGGAGGAATCATGAACTTGTCCATATTGTTGACTAAGAATGGCCGCTGGCAAGCGGTCATTGTCTCACACTGCAGTAAATGTCCAACTGACTTGGGCAATTGACACAAGCTCATCTGCCAACCCTACCTCATCTAGATTATTATTTTATATGGCCCTATATTATTTTTATACTAATAAACTAAGCTGTGCCTGAGCTCATTCTCAGGCCAACAGTGAGACTGGCTGACAGTATCTGGTGATAAATGCAGTACTAAAAATCTCCTTCCCTTCAAAAAGGGGTAGCCATTGCAAAAACAACTTCAGGGAATGTTCTTTTGACTGCACTAACTCCTGAACCTCCTGAACTAGTTGGGATGGCTAAAACTGCGCCAGAGGCTTTCTTATGGTTCAACAGAATAGAAAATCAAGTTGTATAATGCAGGCTCAGGACTTAGTTTTGTTTTAATTGCAGTCGAAGACTCCTGTCTCCCATTGCACTCTAATTTATAGCTACTGTGGTGAGGGGACAGGGAGAAAAGGAAGTTATTACATGTGGATATTGCTCTTAGCAAAATTGTAAAAAAAGAAAAAAGTCCTGCAGTTCTTCCAGCATTTGGGGATAAATTTGTCAAATTGTTAAACTCACTATCTATTCCTGCTCCTTTAGCACTATGCACCTATAAATTTTAATGTATTTCTTTTCTATCAAAGGTATTATTTGGTATAAGTGACAAAGTGACACATTTGGTAGCTTTGTAAATATACATTTGAAGACTCCGGGCTGTCATAAAATAACTGGGCTGTCAGATTGCAAAGTCAGAGTGAAGCAAGGTGGTTAACTGAAATGAGACTCCCATGAAGAATTTTCTTGTCACTCTCTATGTGGAGGCATCTGCTGCAAATTCAGACTCTCAAGTCAACAGACACTTTGATCACCGGATGATTTATGTCAGCCATCAAATGTCTGAGTGGTAACCACACATCTGTCACCAGGACAATGTGGCATAAAAGAGAATTTAATTGCTTTTGGATTATAAAGAAAATGAACATTGCAGAAATAAATTATGAGATCACTGTTAATTTGTCGATCATGCTATCAAGGGCAAGAAAAACTATTGGGCATAAAAAGCAAAGTTATTTTTGCTCCGAGGAGATGCAGTTAGGAACATTTTAATAACAAATGGCAACAATCTCTTTTTGGTAGGTACAGACAATCTGAAAAAAAATTGTCAGTGTTGATGAATCTGGCACATCTGTCTCTTTTAATCAGCTCTTGCAGGTGCTAATGGAGGAAACAATCTGGGATAAAGGACTTGTGAAAGTCAGCTATTAAAGATATATTTAATATTTAGATGCGCTTCTCCTATTTCCTTCCTCCCACCCATTATTTAAAACTGATGGCTTGGAAGAGAACCACTTCTGAGATAAAACAAGCTGCATACTTACCACCATAAAA
This sequence comes from Aleadryas rufinucha, assembly GCA_013397815.1. Lineage (NCBI taxonomy): Eukaryota > Metazoa > Chordata > Aves > Passeriformes > Aleadryas > Aleadryas rufinucha. The sequence continues at coordinate 255,457 of VZTH01017868.1, read as the reverse complement.
AACTAATTTGTGTTCAATGTCCAACCAAATTATGGGTGTCTAGCATACCAGAATGACACAAACTTCCCTGTCTAGCCACTGGAGAGGGGCTGGACCTCAGCTGGACTATAGGATATGGATTTACAGAAATATTTGCGTGTGGACAATGTGTCCATATACACAGTGCTGTCAGTGGTTAATAAGGATTTGATTCAGTTGCCCTAAGGTGATGTCCAGTGTCATTTTAGTTGCCCTAGGTTACCTGAGACTTCTACACAGGATTGGCAGAGATGACCCATGACCTCTTCCCTTCTGAATTAGCAGCAGGAGACAAGGAAGGATTCCTCACAGCAGCAAAATTATACCAGGTGCTGACATTAGGGAACTGAATCTGGCCTCTACACAGTGAGGTCCTTCACTTTATCCCTTGGTATGGAAGGAGCCCACCTTTATTCTTCAGGTTCTCCAAAGCATCCTGTACGGCCAAATGCATGTTACCTGAGCATTGCAAGGCTCAAGTAAGGCTTCCACAACAGGCAGCAGGAATACAGCACAATGTCCCTGAAAAGCATGGCATAAATGCCATAATTTCCCAGATTGCAAAAATAGAAGGGAGCAGGGAGAGCTGTATTTGTCTCTTGCCACTCTGACCCTGGTCAGGTCACAGAAATCCCTTCTCCAACCTCCCTTATTTTCATGTGTCTTTTCAATTTAAGTAATTCATGAAACTCCCCATTTCATAGAGAATATTTAGGCTTATGGGATCCAGATCTTGGTTTCACATATAAAGCATTTGTGTAGTAACATAATAATAACAGCAATTACAGAAATCACCTTCTCAGCATTTTATACATGGACTGGTGAAGCGTTTGGTGTAAGCCCCAAGTTAAATGAAATCGATTGTCAATTCTTGAGCCTGTACCAAGTGCCACTCACTGTAATATGCTACAGCATAACTTGTAAGCATGATTTGATTCTCATACAGCCTTTTTGAGAGGTGTAAATAATGCACACTCTGTATGCATGAATAACCACTGCTGGAGAGAAGCTAGAGGACTAGTCTAGGGTGAATTATTCATTGTGAGGGATTTAACTTCCCAATTTAACCAATTTTTTCTCCTCAGCAATGATTGGCATCCAGGTTTGAGGCCTAACTGCACCTGCACACTGACTTAAGTGATATAGAAGCAGCAGTGAGTTGTCAAAGACTGCCTCAGGGAACACCACTGCACAGAGTTTGCTGTGTCTGGTATCACAAGAGCATAAGGGGCCTATGTCATGTTCTTTTCCAAGAGCTGTCTAAGATGTGTGACAAGGAACAGATGCTGTTTTCTCAGGTCAGTTTACTTTAACTCACATGCAACAGCTGAACAAGTTTCTTCAGTTTATGTACAGGACCTCGGCTATACCAAAATATGAGGGAAGGAAAAACTGCCTTCAAACCTCCTATGGCTGATTCTCTATCTGAATATTAATTGATTATTTGGAGTGTACAGTCACAATTAGACGGTATTATGCTCTCTTCCTTATAATCTTCAGTAAATTAATTATCAGTACAAAGCACACATATACAGTCTAGTCCCACCAAAGCCTATTCTCTGAGTTTGGACACAGAAAACCTCTCTCATTTCCAGAGGAAGAGTTTCTGCAAGTAAAAGTGATACAAAAAGTGAGCAGCTTAGTGGGTTAAAAGACTTCTAGGAATGAAGGATCAGAGACGACCAGATGAGGAGATAAGGCATTAGTCACAGGTACTTTCAATAAGATGTAGAGACCTTAGAGGAAGATGTCTGAGGAAATGTGAGGCAATGCTAGCTTCTATTGGAGATAAAATACTAGCTTCAGTAAGAAGCTGAAAATACTGCGGGAGAACATGGAAATCACAGAAAGGGAAAAATGAGGATTAAGTGATCCAGAGGCCAGAGCAAAGATGAGATGATTATAAGCTCTTGCTAAGAATAAAAGCCTCTTCACATAAATTCTTATATCTAACAAGTAAGTATTGTTTTAAATTGAAAAAAAAACCCCTCTGATTAGGCATTTGCAAATTCATTCTAATGGAAAATACCATGTGTAAAAACAAATTTTCATGTACTTAGCGGTGTTCCCGCCATTGAAAGTCTTTCAAAACAGAGGATGGAAATTATATCTACAGTGATACAACATATCCAATCTTCACTGAATCAAAGGAATGGACAAATTGGTTTCCTGATATCCCTTACTGAGTCTTGGCTTAACAAGTGGCAAGTGAACTCAGGGACTGTTTTACTGTCTGTTTTTCTAGCAATGGTTCAATTGTCTCCTACAGATCCACCCACCCTCCACTGAGCCAGAGGTGTGAAAATCACCTGTGACACTTTTGTTCTCCACCTCAACGATGGCAATACAGCACTCCTAATCTTTTGCATGGATATTCCTAGCACTGCTTTCAGAGAGAAGTCACTTACCTCAATAATCAGACATTTTAAACCAAAGCATTTCTCTTCAAGCACTGAGGTATCAGTAGGACCTCTGGCTTCGTAGGCTCTTAGACTTGCAGAGGGAATGCATTTATTCACTTTTTTTTAATCACTGGCCCTAATGAATGATAATAAGGTGATGCATTATAAGCTGGGTTGATAAGAAGTGATTGGCAAGACTGATACCCCAAGCTATTCCAATACAATAGGAGAAAACCTTTCTGATCCTCTCTTTTGAAGGGCAGGTTGAAAGTAGAATCCTAGTGACCTCTCTATCGTCTTTATCTGCTCAACAACAGAACTGTGGATATGGCAGTTAAGATCCCCCAAAAGGAAAAGGCAGTCTTTTTGAAGAAGTCATTTCACTTCTCTTCTTTTTTTCCCTTCATAATATTCAGCCAGTTCTCCTTCTTGCTATAGAATTTCAACTTGCCAAAGCTATTCAAAGTTCACCTGGTGACACAGACTGACAAATGTCACAAGTTTATGTGTGACAGGACTATTTGGAGGATGTACAAAAGCATGCAAAGTTGTTACCCATACGGGCAGATGTAGCCCAGTTTTCAACAGAAAAGGCTGTAAAAGGGATTAAAAATCCTTTTTTCCTTGCCACTGTTTCTGCATATGGAGTAGCAAGGTCGATTATAACATGGCAAAAAAGAAGCAAAACGCTGGGAGCCAGGAGACCTGAAGACACCAGGAAAACCTGCCAGAATGCTAGTGTTGACTGGGATAGAGTTAGTTTTCTTTGTAGTAGCTAATACTAATACTAATACTAATACTAATACTAATACTAATACTAATACTTGGATATGCGCTGAAAACAGTGTTGATAATTCAGGGATGATTTTACTATTGCAGAGCAGTGTTCACACAGAGTCAAGGTATTTTCTGCTCCTCACCCCACCCCACCAGGAAGAAGACTGGAGGAGGGAAAAGAGTTGGGAGGGACACAGCAGATTTCAGTTTGGCAATGTTTGACTTCTTTGCTACATGGGAAAAAACACATGCCACTTCTCATCTGGTTTTTTTTAATCCTGATCTCTTTAATTTCTTGCATTCAGATGTTCCAGCCTCTGCCCTTTAGGTCCTAACTGTGCGTCAGATGAAGGGGACAGGACACAGAAGGAGCTGTGCCTGCTGCTAGGGTTTCCTGGGGGCTCTGGGTTACAGCCGGGATCTCTGGTGTCTCGCTCCATGTCCCACTTCTCAAAAAGAGCTGTTTCAATAATAGCTGAGCCACTTCTTTTTAGTGAGCATTACTTTTGTATTTCTGCAAAGAAAAGCTATTTTAACATAAAAGTCTGCAGGTAAAAATATATTGACAGCAGAATTTCAGTGTGAACCATTAAAATGCACCTGAGATGACCATCCTGCTGTTGCTTTGAATCGCTTCCTGCAGCTTGCTGTGGAGTGTTAGTCAAAAAGAAAATACTAAGAAGAAAGCCTAAATTAGCCCCTGGACAATACAAATGCAACTAGACTTGGATTCATATGTTCTGATTTCACACTGTGTTGCCTGAGGATATACTGAGTGCTAGCATGAGACAGTGTTCACCCTGACTCTGGTTAAAGTTGTGTCTTTTTCCTACAGCCATAAAATTCACTTAGTGAAGAGTTGGGTATTTTATTCATATGATGTGAATTTCTCCAATGGGATTTTGTACCAAAATAAAAGCAGAACTTCCTAAGACTCTTGAACTGTGATGAAAAATAACATTACAGCCCTGTTTTGGCATTCTTAACACTCAGGAAAGGATTGCCCGATACTAACTGTTGCTGAGGATGCAGCTTGGCTGTCATTGTGCAAGAAGCAATATTTATCCAAACCCGTTTGCTTTTTTTCATTCTGAGCAGGAACATGTGCTATTTACCAAACGTGAAAGTCCATTTTAGTGAGTATTTTATTTCTGAAAAATATTCAAGCAAGTTCATTACAGTATAGCAAACTTACAGGGAATCAAGAGTGTATTGCTTAAAAAAAAAAATAAAATAAAAAGGAAGCTTTCTGCAATCCAAACCACTGCTTGTGTACTTTCTGAAGCTTTATAACCACTCTGGGAAGGTACATTTCTTCATATCTGACATCAAGACAGCTCCCAGGTAAAACAGAATTAGTCTTAATATGAACTTCTTTTCTCCATCCTTGGCTCACTTCTTCCTCTCCTGCTTTTACTGTAATGCTTTAGTGCCTTGAAGACCAACTGGAACTGCCATTCTACAGTTGTCTGTATGTGCTAGCAATGACTTGGTGATTACCAGAATTTGTATTGACTGCAGGAGAATTGGGACATCAACTCACAGCATCTTCTTTGGAAATTCATGATTTTCATAAGTCTGTAAAAACTAGAAGAGAAAAAAATTTGTATTGTTTTACAGTATTTTTTTAAGTGTTTGCATTCAAAAGGGATGCTGATTGAAAGTGTTTAGTCCATCCTTACCCTCATTTAGGAAAATATGAGATGCTTTTTGTCACTAACTTAAGGCATTATTTTGGAACAGTTCTCTTGCTAGAATTTCAGGTCAACACAGAGACACTGTCAGGACAGAAAGGTCATTACATGATTTCTTTGAGAGCATTTTATGTTCTCTGGCTCCAGCCTATGTTGGTCTGAGAGCTGACTCTCAGCTGGTGAGGCTGATGCACCATTCCTTCGAAAATTGCTCCATTTCTTGAATATATGTACAGATGTTTTTATTCACACACCTAACAAAAGTGCCAGGTTTGCAGCACAAACAGAATTCAGTTTGAAATAATTCCTGGTACAACTGCGATTCAAAATGAATAACACTGCACAGTGTTATTTGAATAGTAATGGCTCCCACAGAGGCAGTAGTTTTGGAACCATATTATTAGCAAGAAAGCTTGAATTGCTACCAGTACCTATATGTTTGCAATATACTTTAAAAATTTTGCTGTTTCATTATTTTTTACCCTGCTTAAAGTATGGTTGAGATGTGCATGAATTGTGAAGCAGAATTCTGGGCAGTTTTTAGAAGGTTCTGTGGAAGTGAGTTTGACGTTAATAAAGCAACCACAGATTTTTTTTTGTTCCTGTTGTTTAATGCAAATGTTTTATGTGTGTGCCCTATGGGGAAATAAAGAGAAAAAAAGGTACAAGCTGTATAAACGAAGCAGTACATGAAACAAAAATTAACTCAAGTCTACATCCATTTTGCTGAAGAAACCTGATTATTTGCAAATATTATACAATTATCTGCTTCAATTTTTAGGTGAACAATTTGCAATAATTTTAGCTACTCAGTTATACATACCATCCTCAGTACAGGATATCTGGGCTTAGACCCTGTAGTCCTGTACGAGAAAAGGCTGTGTCATCTGCACATTAAAAACAGATCCCAAAGATACAGATACTGCTGTTGTTCAGTTGACCCATAATAAATGACAGATAAAATGTTGCCTCTCCATGAAGATTTTAATGTATCTTGAGAACTTGCTTACTTCCTAGTGAAATAAGCCACTCAGTTGGGAATGGACTGCTAGAGAAGAGCACAGGATAGATCTTGCTTATCCCAGCTACTGAGGGAATGTTCTAGCACTCCGATGCCAGCAGTGCCAGCATCATAGTCCAGCTGGTGTGAGGCCAAGACTCTTCTCAAATCTTTGCATCCACTTTGCTTGGATATTAGTTTAGACACAGTTGTAAGCTTGTCTCCAATGGTTTCTGGGAGAGAAAGAGCCAGGCATCGTCAACCTTTTAGTTCTTAATTTCAGAACTGCTCTTAATTGTTTAAGATGTAAACATGCAAGTTGTTTGAGCTCCCCTTTGTGACCGTCTTTCCTTGGAAGTAAACATTATCTCCATGTTTCTATCCACACTTTCCAAAAAAAAATCTATTGGGTTGATTTGCACATAAGGCAACCTGGCAAGAGAAGATGTTTGATATCAGGAAGGAACAACCAGTGCTACAGGCTGGGGACCTCAGGTTCAACTATACACTTATTTCTGTTCAATGGTCTATCTACATACGGGGACAGGCTCTGCAGCTATGTGTGGAAAGTGCCTGCATGATTTCTGCATGGCAAAAGCAGATCACATCTACTTTGAAACAGGGGCTTTTTTTGCTTGCATAAGTTTGTTGGGGAAGTGAGAGAGGGCATGCAGGACTATCTAAAGCTTCAGTATCTAAAGTACCAGATAGACTTCAGCATCCCAAAGGGAGAAAGGAGGGGAAATTGTAATGCAAAACTCCAGATGTTTTTTCCAAAGGTTTTTGTAATTGGTTTGTCGTGTCTTGCTGTTATTTTTAAGTTCTGATAGCACCCTTGGGCTCAAAACTGGATCAAAGTTATGGGCAAATCCAGACACACTTTGGTTAACAGGGATAACATGGGGGGAGGGGCAGAATCTCTCATAACTTTTGTCAGCAAGTCATCTAAATTAGTCCATTTTGACTCTGCCTATAGTCAGTGTAAATGTGTTGAAGGTGATTCATCCCATCCTAGGATAAATGTTGACTTTCAATGAGCCAATATTTTTGACTCACTTTTATTGAGTATAGAGGGAAACAGCATTGACTAGATGCTAAAGAGTTAAAGACTGGAGATGAGTAAAATATAGCCCATCCATAATTGTAACAAGGGGGACTTTTATGTCTTTATTAGGTATAGCTTTTAAAATAGCAGTACTGTGGGAATCCATTGACCTCACAGACTTGAGGACAAAATTTTTCCTGCAGATGACAAAATTGTTTGCTTAAGATAGAACTTTTTTTACATAATCACTAATATGCAAGTTAGGCTTTAATTAATTGTTCCATTATGCAGGCTGACTATTCTAAGTGATATTGCCACAAGTCTGATTCACTTTGTCCAGAAAGAAAAGAATGCTCTCTTTGGATACATGCAGAGAAGTATTAAGACTTCAATGATAGGAGAATGCATGAGCATATCACAAAGAGCCTTAAATCAGATGGCACGTGAAGTGAATGACAGCTCCTATTTCTAAGCAAGGTATCTTTAAGCTGTGAAGACTTTGTAATGGAATGACTGATACTGACAGGAGTGTTTTATCCCCATCCTTTGATTTGAAAGTGTTGCAAGTCAGAATTGATGAGGACCCCTCTGAAGTAAAGAGAAGAACTAAGTTCAGAGCCGCTCTATGTGCAGGTCAGAGATAGAAATGAACTGTGTTAGGGAGCTGCAAGTGATATTGCTTCATAATTTAAGAAAAGGTGGTGAAAAGAGTTTTTAACCTGAATCCCCATGGAAAAGTGAATAGAACTAAGATAATTACAAAAACTACTGACAATTTCCCTTGAAAAAGGGACCAAAAAAAAGAGCAGAAAGTAGGCACAACTATCTACTGTGTGCTTGTGAGAAAAGACAAACCCCGATATGCACAGTAGATGAACAACAAACATTAACATGCACAAATCTGTCTTCAGAGAGGTGTAGAGAAGACCAAGACAAACTCTTCTCAGGAATGAAAAATTAACTTACAACATGTGATGAGCACCATGCGAAACATGAAAAACTCTGGTTATATACCAGGATTATATTTTATTCACCAAGAACCTGGTCAAATAGTGGAACAGGGTCTCAGAGAGGCTTTACAGTCTCTGTCTTTGGAGATACTCCAAAGTCAATTGGACAAAGCCCTGAGCAACCTTTGCTAACTGTTCCTCTTTTGTGTGGGGGTTGGACTAGACGACCTCTGGAGGTCCTTTCAAACCTAAATTATTGGGTGAATCTAGAAAAAATGCATGAACACTTACTAAAGGTTTAGGAAATCTGCCTTTGCTGGTTTTAACAAAGTACAGTTATTGAAAAAATGTCAGATCCCTGAAAGAAAGACAGCAGGGCTCTGATCTCATCTACCTCATGTTTTGGTTTTTTTAAGAATCCCAGTTGCTAGAATATTCCTTTTTCTAAAATTCAAAACAGATTTTTGTTTCAGAAAATTCCAAAATGAAAATATTTGGAAGTAGTCTCAAAGTAAAGGTTTGGATTAGGGCCCTGAAAAGAGTTTACGTTTGGTTTGAATCACGGAAAAAGACGTGAGCCGACTTTTACTAAAAAGAAAAGCTGAAAAAAATCCATTAAAAAAAAAAAAAGCATAACTTTTTCTATATGAACACAAGACACAATTTCAGCAAATTATTTAGGAGTGTTTATATTTTGGAAAAATTGGGGTTTTTTACAACATATCACTGAGCCAGAGAAGCTGTATTTGCAGCAAGACAAGAGCAGAGAAGAAGGAGGTGGAGAGAAGGAAGCAACTAGTTGAGAGGCTTGGACATAGTCTTTCCTCCTTACTTACCCATCAGGGAAATATTCTTGTGCTATCAAATGTTTCTTTAGGCTCTTTTTTACCAAATAATACCTGTAGGTCTGCTAATGCACACTGGAGGACAGAAGAGCCAGCCAAGAGGCCTCTGCTTGGCGTGGGGAGGAAGAAGAGGACCCTGTTGGAGTCCATCTGAGAGCAGTTCTGGAGGCAATGCAGTCAGCGGGACCAGGAATGTCGGGTCCTAGAAAATGCTGTCAGCCAGAGAGGTACCGGGAAGAGATCAGTAGCACTAGAACCTCAAGCAAAACAGGATGTTCAGGGAACAGGGAAAATTGTCTGAATGCCTGAAAGAAGTTTCCTGGCCCCTGCTCTGGGCAGGACTAGGGATCTAAGGCATCCCACGTGTTTGGTGATCAGACAAGCTAATCAAGGAACTGGGTCCAATATTAGGGGACAAGTGTCCAGAAACCAGGTATAAAAAAAAGGGAATGGGGAGGATATATAGGAGATAAAGGAGGATGACACAGGCAAAACAGACAGACAGGCATGACAGAATCATTTTTGAGAAGAAGGTAGAAACAAACTCATCAGAAACATGGAGAAAAGAAACAGGAGCCCAGGAAACAGGGAAACACATGCAAAGCAGAAATTGATGGAAAAATGCACCGATGGGATTAGAAAGAGGTAGCGTGAGGAAAATTGAGACTGTAACACTCTTCCTACTCCCTGCCAGCTGGACATCTGTCTGTTTTCCTGAGGGGCAAAAGAGATGATGGTTGTGACGGGTGATAATTTTGTATGAACACAGAGGGTTTTCATCTTGAGAAGAAAAGAGGTCTCTGTCCTTATGTTTTAGGTTTTCTGTTTAATTACACCTAGTGACATCTTCCTCAGTGCATTACACACCAGAGCAGCTGTCACCAAAACAGGATCTTTCTACTCTGAGAGTCTAATGACCTCATTTTTGCTTGACAGTGGGAGAAGCATTGAGCTGCTGTGAACTACTTATGATTGTACCTGGTGACTTCTTTCTGCCTTCTGACCTCCCAGTGAAAATGGAAAAGTTGCTCACAGTTTTTTAAGAGAGAGATTTTTCCAAACCCGTCTGCAACATCCTTCTTGATACAACATTGCTTTTTCAGCAACTTGACTTGTGAGATTAGGGTGAAGAATTGATTACTGGTCTCTTCTATTATGAAATCCTGCTTCCTCTGCCTTCCTCATGAGTGAGAGAAAGAGAGAATAAACTCACTTAGCTTTTCTAAAGTGTAATAAGAAAGACTAAGAAATTTATTTTACCAGAATTAAGGTCTACAGTCAATCTTGAAAGAAGTCCTGCTAACCTGGTGTCATGTCATCCCTGGAAGTGTTCAAGGCCAGGTTGGATGGGGCCCTCAGAAAACTGATCTAGTGGGTGGCATCTGTGTCCATCATAAGAGAAATCAAACGAGACGATCTTCAAGGTCCCTTCCAACCCAAACCATTCTGTGATTTCTATGATTTCTGTGGCAAAGACAACTGAAGGACTGTTATATGTACAAATGCCAAGCAGCAAGGTCATCATCTGTGTAAGAGTTTTGCTACCCCTAACAGGAATACTGTGATGAGTTCTACTTTGAAAATTATCTCGAAAATTTCAGACAAGTTAAACCAATTGCAAATCAGAGGCTGTACCACATGGGTACACTCTATTTTTCCAATACTTTCTACATTCTACATTTGTAGAACAATGGCACATGAGCTGTCAACTGAGATGAGAAATATTCAATTAGGAAGTAAGATGCAGAACTTGTTTCGTCAATAAGATTCAATAGCCTTTGGATCCTTTTTAAGGGGGGTGTAAATCACAAATGTCTGTCTTTAGCTGAAGAAGAAATGTCCTTCTAAAGTCTTTGAGCTAATTGAATTGCAGGCTTTAGCAAATGAAAAAAATATTATCATTCTGGGATTTGTGTGCTTCAGATAGTACATTAGAAGACGTATTCATTTCTTTTGGCCTTATCATTCTGGTGTTATTTAGATTTTCAGCTGAATCTGTGAGCTCATGAACAAAATGAGACTTGTCCATTTTGGATGCTGTTTTCATGCTGCAAGCAAGATCTCAGACAAGTTGGCTCCTTACATTATGTCCCATATGTCAAAACACATCAAGTGTGTGTGCAGATCTCCTTCAATACATTGCTGCTAGACCTTCTACAAGGTAAGGAGAGGAGCAAGTGGCCACTCTTTCATCTGATAAATTGCTATAGTCTTTGCAGCTAAAAGGAACCTGGTAGATTTTTCTTTCAAGGATCACTAGCTGTTTACAAAACTTGATGAACTGTTCAGTCTGCCACATAATTAAAGCACAGATATGTTACATCATAACTTTTCTTCAGTGAATTCCTAGAGCTGTGTGTAACACAAGGCAGATTTGTCCCTGTGTTCTTCCCCTTTCCTTGCCCAGGAAATCATAAGATGAAAATACAGTGGCTTATGCAGTGTTCCTGGAGAGTCACTGTTGTGATGTCTGCTTAATGCAGTGTCAGTGATGTCATCTTCCCTGTGTGAGTAGCATTTTGTAAGTGTGATGCTCTGAAGAAATAAAGTACTACAGAAATGCAAAGTAATAATAAAATGCATTCTTGCATTCATATCATGAAACCCCATTTTTTCCAGTCTTTAATCACCATATATGCATGTTTCTGCTGTAATTTAGGAAAAAAATTAAGCATAGATTTAACAAAAAAAAAAACTGAGGGGGTTTTTGTCATTTCAAGTTGAGCACTGGTTTGAAAGCTTCTTCATTTTGGTCTGTATATTTAACCTCAGTGTTCACTTATGGCTTGTTGATAAAATGCAGCAATTAAAAGGGTTATGAGACAGGTGGAGTCAGCGGAGAATCTGAAGAGAAGTCCAAGTGCAAGCATTATGATTCCAGGGGTTAATTACTCCTTTTAGGATGTTTGATTTCCGTGAAATTCAATATGACTTTTTATGCTGGCAGCTGAGAAATAACATTAAACTTCCAGAAACGGGCTGCATAAAACAGATCTAACTATCATTATAATTTCAATAGTCCCTTGTGTCCTTTTTTTTCTGAGATGTTTAGCTGCTTATGACACAGAATTGATTAACATCAGACCAGGGATATCCTTGGAATGGAACATTATGGGGTTTATATCACAGTATTGAACTCAAATCCCCCTGGGAGATCTTTTCCTGTGGTCTGAAGACCTCCCTAGGCATGCTGCTGTTAGACTGAGTGATGAGTGAGCTGCTAATTTAAGAACTCAGCATGGAACTCAGTTCTTATTGAAGAACTCAGCATGGAAAACCTTACAGAGGGTGGAAGCAAGGACAGTAGCCTAGGAGGAATACAGAGAAATTGTCCAAGTAACCAGGGATCAAGTTAAGAAAGCTAAAGCCTGGATAGATTTAAATCTGACCAAGAATGTCAAAAACAATATGAAAAGCTTCAATATGTATAGATACATTGGTGATAAAATGAAGACTAGGGAAAAGGGAGGCCTCCACTGGAAGGAAACAGGAGGTGTGATCACCTTGGACATGGAGAAGGCTGAGGTACTCAACAGTATTGGAACTACAACTGTTTAATATCTTTGTTGGCAGCATGGACGGGGGATCAAGGGCATCATGAGCAAGTTTGATGACAACACCAAGCTGTGTGGTGCACTTGACACACTGGAGGGAAGGGATGCCTTCCACAGGGGCCTGGACACACTTGAGAGATGGGCTAGGGCAATTAACATATAGACAAAAAATTAATGTCTCCATGTTCATCCCCCTATATATTTTAATTTGCCCTTTTTATCCTTTCTTCTTACCTTCTACTTTCCACCACATAAAACTGGGGCATGAAAAATGTCTTTATTGGAAGGGAAAACCAGCAAAATTTCCCATGCTTAATTTGGGGGAGAGTCCGATGCATGATTTCTATCTCAGGAAGTTTCAAGGATAGCTGCAAATGACCAATTTTCAAGACTATGTTTGCTCATGTTTTTACTGACTCCTCCATCCCCTGGCTCTTACAAAGATTATTCCCACTTGCACCTGCACCTCAACCACGGAAACCCTCACAAAGATCCCTGGAAATGTGGAGGTGCCAAGGTCTGCTCAGAGCTAGGTGGAAGAACATTCATACTCAATGTCAGGCTTCATTTTTTCTTCACTAAAACAGGTTTTGTCATTTCCTTCTGACACAATGAGACAACAAAAAATGATGTTCCTTTCCCAGTTATTTCCTAACAAGTTTGAGATGTATTTATTATTCTACTTTTCTACCATCCTTTTAGCCTTTCCTTTTGCAGAATCTAATTTTGGAACACAAAACTTGACAGAACTCTACTCGTGACACATAAAGGTCAACATTTCCAGAAGTAATTATATTCCAAATGAACAGTGCTAAAGTTAAAAAGCCCTAACTTCCCTTTAAGTAGATGTCTTAGCTATGTGTTTAGCAGTGAATCACTAAACCCACTTTGTTTCAATATATGAGGCAGTAAATTGTGAACTCAGTCTCTGGATATCTGACAAACCTTCTGTCTCTGATTCAGAGACATTTTACATTCAAGTCTTTAGCCCCAGAAGTCCACAATTCAACCCTCAGGAGACAAAATCCACCTCCTCAAGGAGCACTGAGTGCTCAGTTCTAAATTTGAACTGCTCAGGATCTCTACTGTTTGTAAGAGATTCATAAGCCAGGATGAATTTTGTAATCCTTTGCTCAGTCAGGGCTCTGTCTGATCCCTGGCTAAATCATTTACAGCTAATAATTTAGGAATATGGATCAAGAAAAACTAGGAGGTTTGTTGGTCAGGATGCAGTCACCACCAATGGAGATGCCAACAGCAGTCAAAACTGAAATTTGTACATTCAAAATATATTCTAAATCTGCTATTATTTTAAACATGACATGGTCACCTTTTTTCAAGTCAGTTCTTAACTGGTCACCAAACTACTCCCCATCAGGGATTAATTCAGTAGACAGTTAATGTAAGCTTCGGATCTCAAGCTTCATCCGTTTTTATACTTATAAAGACTAAAATAATACTGCAATAATTTTTCTGTAGGGAAAAATCTCATTTTGAGGATGTAAGTCACAAATGATTTCACAGTTTTTGTTCAAACTTTAAAAAGAAAATTGCGCTTCAGGCACGACTTAATCAAGGGGAAGTTTTACTTGAAAGAGGAGTGAATTTATTGAAATATATCTGTTAGAATGTAATAGATGCAGCACTGGTGCTGACTGATATGCTTTGTTAAACAATTTCATTAAGCCAAGGTCTCAAGCATAGTATTTCATAAGGAGGCTGAATTTGTTGCAAATTCAATAGTCATCTTTTGTGTAATACATTCAACTTTTCCCAAAGAAACAGTCACAGAATAGAATTACTAGAAAGTTTCTTTAAATCTTACCAGGGAAAGAAACTGTTCTCATCTTGATGCTTGAAAAATATTTTATGTTAGGAATAATGCCCTGAAGACAGGGCACAGAGCATAAAGGAAGGAAGGGTAAAATTGAATGTGAAAAACTCACTATTAAAAGAAGTATACAGTCATTCTGTACCTTGCTTAACTACTGTTTGTACCAAATATCAAACCTTCCAATTTCATTAGACTAAAGGAGGAATCATTGTTAAATAATGGTATCCAGGTAAACAAACCAACTTAAACATGACATTAATTCCGTGATGTCTCTGGAGGTAATGTCCATGCTCCCAGCATAGTGGTCAGAGATGTCAAGCCGTCTGACTCCTCTGAAAGAAAATCTTGCATAACTCTACACCAGCCCACAAAGTTTTCATTCTGAAGAAAATAAAAGATTGAGTGTGATAAAACACCCAGTCTGGGAGAACCTGTTGTTTAATAATACATGAAGATGAACCTCTTAAGGACAGTTTAATTTCCCCTAATTCTAGCTGTCTGAAATTCAGGTGCAAGCCTGATGAAGAATTTCTCTATTGCCAGAGGAAAAAGGTCAGTGCCTCAGTCAGCAGTTTAACCCATCACAAGTTTGTTGTCAGAACTCTTACAGAGGGGAATTCATTGCCAACACAGTGGGATTTGGGTTATATGTTCAAGCAGGATGGTACAAAGGAACAAGCTTTTTCGAAACTGCTCTGAGGACAGATTCAGGGATTGAATAAGATTATTTCTAAACAAACACCAGATTTTTAAAAATTTCCATGGAAAATTAAAAAATATTCTATTTAACAAAAAGGAATTTGGGAAGCAATTAGAAAGGAAGTTAAATGGTTACAAGTTTTTGAACATTTGTGTTCAATTCAATTCAAATCCTGGATAAATGCAACCAGTATGTCTCGTCTCTCCAGTGAATTTAGAAATGCAAAATTGGAATCCAACCATCCTTAGCACAATATAAAAGCTATCCAGTCCCAAAAGATCTGTGAAGCATCCTCACCAACCTGTTTCCCTCTGCCTTTACAGATACAAGAAATCACAAGAAACTTCAGCTCTTTGAAGAAAAGTGTAGTTATACTTGCTGCATTGCAGTGCTGCCAGATGTGTAAAGGCTGGCATGGATAATTTTGAGGAACATCTGTAACAGACACACCAGGGAAGCAGAATCATTTATCCTTGGTTTCATTCCTTACTCTAGCACTAAGTCACACATGCTTCAATACCTTGTTTCCCAATTACAGGATGAGTATAGGTATATTACCACAGGTTGGCAATGCCTCATAGGGGTATTTCTTGTGAGCTGTAATTAAGCAGCTTCTGTGAAATATATTGTCATAATACAAAGGATGCTGATATGGGAAAGCAAAACACCTCTATGAAGCACCAGGGACCCAAAAAATTGAATGGCTTATACACATAGTAACAACAGATCTTAAAACAACAAAATGTCTGTTGTCCAAAGACAATTCATATTCACAGCATATCTTCAGTCATTTTCACTTTATCCCATGTAAAACAAAAGATTCTGAATGTAAGAGAAATGTATCATGCACACATTGCTCTAAAGCAGTCGGAAACCAGACATCAGGATCCATCTAATTTGTTAAGAAAACTATTTGCTACCTATTGGTGTGAAAATCATGTTTACTGCTTATATTGCCTGAGGCAAAACACAAAGATTCAAAGTTAATTTTCTTTCATAAATAAAACATTGCAAAAATCTTTATTGCACTGTACGTTGAGCACAGGCTCAAGTGTTGGTGCATGGATGCCATCTACTGGGTAGGACTTAATTGTAGAAATTTGTAGGGTCTTATTCTCTGCCAAACATTCCTGCAGTCCAACTAAGTGACTGTGTATATGTTCCAGAATTATGAATACATTCTGTCTAATGTACTTTTTTTTTTTTTCACTTTCTGGGATGAAGCATACAGAGCTATTTTTCTCTGTCTTCAAAAAGTATTGCTGCTATTAAATATGTGGTACTTAAGGAAACACAAGCTCTCCCTTTTAGCAATGCACTGGTGCTAACAAAAAAACCTGAGTAATAATTGTAGCACAAAAAGAAACAAACACATGAATGCTTGAGAAAATTAATACGTAAGGCCATTATATTAAAGAGCAGCTCAGTAAATTGTATTTATAAATGTAGTCGGTGTGATTTATAAGGCATGAAACTGAGCACTGAGTTGAATTCCCTGTTAAGATGCACACTGTGTTTACGTAGTCTATGAGTCAGCAAAGCTCTTGAACATTTGGGCAATTTTAAGGAACCAGTAATTCCATTGATTTGCACCACATTTCTCACCGGCTAAAGGCAGAATGTGGGTGAGAAACTTCATGCTCTGAATAATTGGAACTCTATATAATAAGGCAGAACAGTCACCTTTAATGCCGAACTATTCAACAGTAGTAACTTGCATGGGTTATTCTAGGAGATTATCCCCAAGAAATAGTCATTTATGGCTTTTAAATGGGAAAATGTATCTCTCATGAGAGCACAAAGGGAAAGATGCTTACAGACAGCACAGGTCAGGGATGTTTTCCACAGCCCACTTCTTTGGATGGGTCCAACCTACTCCCTCACACAGAGAACAGAGCCCACGGACCACAGGGTGTGTCTATGTCCTATGAGTATAAATATTTGGGCATCAAGCAGAATAAAGACCTGTGTATGTGAAATACTAAGCACTTTTGCTAAAATGTCCTTCAGCCCTCCTCCTGGACCCTCCAAATCCAATCAAGTTCCGAAGGTCAAATAGTCTTTTCCTTTGGAGCTAAAAGGAAATAGTGAGTTGAATTTCTGGTTGAGTGAAACCAGTTCTTTAAAGGGAGCCTGACATAGCCTTGTCAATACTGAGCAAAGCTGAAAGAAAGAAGAAAGATAAGACATTGGACTTCAAAGAGAAGGGAAACACTGAGATCACACAGAACCAAGAAAAATCTGAGATGGACAAAAACACTCAGGCTGGTTTTATACAGAGTAAATCTTTGTCTGACAAGCCCACCCGTACCTTTTCAAGGATGTAACAGAAAGCAGACAAGGCTAACATGCTTCAGGTAATCTAATTTGATTAGAAAGAGTCATTTGATGAAGAACTACACACTAGGATGATAAGCACAGAAAATCTCATGCACCATCCTTGAATGTTTGGAGGACAGTAGGTTTATTTTAGCACAGGGTTAGGGTCCAAGGGGGAATGAAACGGCAAGTAAAACAACCTTTTTCCAGATAAATCACCATAAATAAATGCTATGAGAGCAAAAATAGATCTCTTAAAGGAATTGTAACCTATGCAGTAAAGAAGTCTGTGATGAAAAGAATTATTTATAACCAAATTTTACTTTCAATAAGTAAAAACAGGGGAGATGTGGGAGGCCCGCCCCTGGAAGTGGCAGTTGCTACTCATCTAGACTCCTCCTTTGACGATGAGAGCTCCACCTTAGAGGAGGATCTGGAGGAGAAGACAACAGTTTGAAGGGGCGTGCTCAGGGGCTGGAACCTGCCCACTCTTCCAGAACCCTCTGAGCCCCTAAGTTACTTATTGGTTAAGTTAACTTATGTTTAATAATAGGTTCATTGCTTAGGCAATTAATGCCTAGAAAGTTCTGTTATGTTCGGTAGTTAATCAGTTTGCTGTTAATGTACCCTCCCCTCAGTACTTTCAATTGGACCCTCGGACCTGACCCCTCCCCTGTCCGGGTACCCCATTGGTTGCGTCCCTCAGCTCCTCCCAGTTTTCCCTTCCCTTATAAGGTCCTGCACACCCTTGGAACCTGGGAGTTCTTCCTCCGCTGCTCTCCTGCCCGGATCCCCGCTCCTACACCCCCAATAAAGGAGACCTTGGAGGAAGCCTCCTCTCGCATCTCTTTACTTCTCGCCATCTTCCTTGCGGATTGCTTGCAGGAGCGACCTCACCCAGGCATGAGTCACCCTCATGCAGTGCCCGGGTTGCCTCTCCGAGGAATCCCTGGGCGCTAAGAGGTTCGCGTCCTTCGCAAGACTTCGAGGGCTCAACAGGTGGTCAAACCGCAACAGAAGTCCGCAACAGTGACAGGGAACCAGCTAATATTTAGATGACTGCATTTGCATACCTATTTTAGAAGACATAGAAATATATTCCAAATACGTTCTGAGTTTCATCATGTGAATTCATGCAGTCCTAAAAGATCTGTAATTTTAGGAGGGGATATGTGCTCTAATATGAGCACAAAATTGTTATGAGACTTGATAATTCAATACATTAAACCTCTATGTGTTTAGGTATCAGTACTGTCAATGTGGAAAGAGAAATTACCTGAATGATTGAATGATTGAAAAAAGTGTATCCCAAGGTGCTGAGTGAATATACTACAGCATGAAGAAATCAAAAAATAGGTATTTACTTACAAAATTGTGCAGTACAAAATATATTTACAGAACTAGCAAAACATTTAAGGCTGAGGTGAAATACGATTAAATAGCAACTTCTGAAATAATGTTGGAGTCAAATTCTAGAATTAATATTAAATAAGAGAAAAGGTTACCAAATGTTGTTCACGATGAAGGAGAGAACACATTCCTCAGTGCAAGAACCACTGGCAATAAACAATTTTGGAATTTGAAAAAAATGGGGTGTTGAATGCTTCATGTTGTTCCTAAGCCTTAGCAGGAATTTCTTGGCCTTGCCATAACAGCAAAAGCACCTTTCTCACTTTACAAGATAAAAGCACTCAAAATAGCACTCAGTTTTCCATTTTGAGTCCAATCAGAAAATGTGAGAGACAGAAAATAATTTTTCTGATTCTCTCATCCGTAAGTCACCAGTAAATGGTAACTCAAAAGAAAAGCAGGTTCTTCCATATTTCTTACACACGTTTTTCTACTAGTGATAATTCAACCATGTCTGGCAAAATGAGTTTTCCTCGAAATGGGCTGCTAGGCCAATCTAATACGTGGCAACTTTACTGATGATTTCTGTAGTTCCATTTACTGGATTTCAAAATATAATAAAATTAAACTCTGGGACTTTTAAACTCACAAAACAAAATCACTTCCCAGCAGTCTAGAATAAAAAAAAATCTTATAAGCCAGTCTACTCCATGATCATAAAAATCCACTAACTCTTTGTTTCAGTATAAGCATTTGCACCATCCCACACATAGCCAGTTGCCAATATGAGAGATCCCCTTTCTAATCACTATCAAAACATTTAAAAATTAAAAAAAAGATGCATTCTACTTCTGTCTTAGATGCCTTTTTCATAGCAGTAGAGGCTCTTGGGAAATTCATCAGTGTGAAAGACCAGCTTGCGGCTTTTTCTCTGTGTTTCTTTTGAGACAAACATCTGCTCATCTTTCTAAAGGCTACTGGCAAAGAAAGGCAAGTAGAATTGTATTTTTTTGTACTAAAGCTGTGGTCAGCTGGCTAGGGTGAGCTTGCTCCACCTTTGTCTTTAGTATTTTCTAGTCAGAAGGAGGTGTCTTCCAAATCTTATCCTCTGACAAGTGCATCAGAAAAAAAAAGTGAGGAGGATTTGCATGGCTTTAATTTTGTTTTATTGCATCTATTTCTTTACCTTAGAAAATAAGGCATGTAAGATGGCAGATAAGAGTAGCTGATTTAAAAGCACTTGTAGACATTCTGTAGTAGAGGCACTGCAAAGCTTTCGTCTTCACCAAATATTTCATTAAACATTCTAACAGTGCTGTTTTGCTTGTACTGCATAAATAAAGTGGTATTTTATGTGCTGCTATAAGTAATGGGGCATATATATTCTGTAACTAGATAGAGTCCCCTTGGGGAAATACCAGGTAGCTTCATAGTAATCATATTTCCCTCAAAGTACTTGGTAATTACTAATTATTCTTCATGAGATCAAAAGTAATTTCAATGTAACGTTCAACCAGGGTTTAAACATTGAGAAATAATGTATGTCATCATAATTTACTCTTTAATTGCAACTAACTTGCTACTGCATGCATTTTACCATGTAGCTGGTTGCTCTGTAGTTACCAAGCAAATAAAAAGTCATCTGGTCATATTTGTATCTATATTTAAATATATGGTCATATTTCTATTTATCCTTCTCTATAAGCAGCTGCAGGAGAAGCAAACTCACTGCCAGATTTCCTGTAGTGGAACATTTGTGTTTGTGATTCTTCTGTTTGTAATCCCCTGAATAGCTGAGACCCACAGTCTTCAGCAAGCAAGTCATGAGAGTGCTGAGGCACTGGAATAGCTTCCCCAGAGAAGTCTGTGGATGTCCTAACCCTGGGAGTTTTTAAGGCCAGGCTGGATGGAACTCTGAGCAGTCTTGTCTAATGGTGGGGGGCGGGGGGTGGTTCAAACTAGGTGGTCCTTAAGATCCCTTCCAACCCAAACCAATCTATGTTTGTATGAGTGCATGTTACAGATCTACTCAGGTCCCCTGGTACAATGGGAGACTCTTGTTATCTCTACTGGGAACTGTATGACAACTTACATTTTCTTGTTTGGCAAAGGGATGCATGCTGTTGTAGTGTCTCACTTGATTTCTTATGGCACAGATATCACAGAATCTGAGTATAGTTGAATATCCTGATTTGGAAGGAACCCAAAGGATCACTGAAGTCCAACTCCTGGCCCTGCACAGGACAGCACCAAGAGTCACCCTGTATGCCTGAGAGCATTGTCCAAACATTTCTTCAACTCTGTCAGGCTTGGGTCTGTGACCACTTCCCTGAGGAACCTATTCCAGTGCCCAACCACCCTGTGGTGGTTTATGATCTGAGTTTGCATCTGCCCCATGTACAATGTGGTCTTCTGCATGCTGCTTATCCTACTGTTCTGCAAGTTTTGAAAACCACCCCCCTTAATTGTTGTAACATCCTTTCTTTTGTCTTTGATGATTTATCTGAACCTTTAATCCCTTACTACTTAGTTATCTCTAACCTTCTCCAATCCTCAGATTCCTCTAAGCAATTTTTTTTATTCCAGTCCTTCCATAATTCCTATTTAACACACCCACCAAATCTCGTGTATAACAGGAGGTCAGCTCTCCTACCTCTGGTGTCCAAAATCTCAGTCACACATCTTCCTCTGACCTTCTTTTTCCCTGCATCACAAGTAGCTAGTAGAAAAGACTCTCTCCATCAAAACCCGAAAAGCCATTGTGGTGCTTGCATTCAGAGCAAACCAGTAGTTCACACAGTGGTACTAGAAACAGATGAAACTGTGCTCTGAATTTGCACAATCCATTTATATTTTATTTTCCTTTACAAAGTGAAGGTGGGGGGCAATTTTAGAAACCATCTGCCTGTCCTGGTCTATATTTTAAACTGGAAGGTCTCTGGAAAACGGACTGTTATTTATGATATGCCTCTACAAATAAATAAAACTTTGATAGCAAAAAAAGATCTAACCCAATTGAAGATTCTTCATAGCCCTGCAATGATTTGATCATTCTTATTATTATCAGGAAATATCATTGTCATGCACATGAATACAACACAAGGTGCCCAACACAGATCACATAACAAAATCATTTGAGATGTTTTCTTCTTGTTTTTCTCTTTCATTTTCTCTTCTGAACTCAGTTATGTATTTATTTTCTACAATCTGCTAAATTTCAAGGAGCTGCTTTGATCTATGTATATCTACATCTATTTTCCCACTGCTACTGTTTTATTATTAGCTTTGTACACTTTCATGTGTCTTTATCTATCAACCCTATTACCAAAGATGTTACTGTATAAACTCTATAGACAAAATAAATATCAGTCATTAGATTCACAGGGAGTGTTCAGGATGGGAGAACCCTGGGAAAGACAAAATTCTGTTTCATCTTCTTCTAAATTTATGTTTAAAGTAGGTCAGCTGAAATCATCTAGAATGATTATCTTTCCCAGGGAACTTCAGAGGGAATCAGGAAATTAATTTAGGCTGGATAGTTAACTTTCAGATGGTTATACTGGGGAGATGGGGGAAAGCCATTTATTTTACCTGAGAGAAAGCAGGTATCCCTCAAAAGCCATAACAATAAACATTACCCTAATGTTTGGCTCAAGAAGTGTCTCTGTCTCAGAATCTTTAAAATGGAAGGAAAATATTGTTTTGGAAAACAATAACTGCACATGGCAGTTTTATGCAGTTTGAATGGGCTGAAGAAGTGAGCTTTAGGGCTGCCCAGGGGCTGGAGGAGTTGTGGTTCACAGTGTGAATCCCAGAGTACACCTGGTCTCATGATGTCCTATAACAGTATGGGACCACTGTGTTGCTTTCCACTTGAAAGAGCAGGCTTCATCAGAAATAAGCAAAATTACTTCTTTTCTGCATAAACCACCTAACAGTAGGACTGGGCAAACAATCTTTGCATGCAAATCAATTGCAGTCAGATTTCATGCAGTAAGGAAATCCCAGCACATCCAAAGCCTTCACTTCTGTAATCTCCTGGAGTGTTTTGAATCAGTTTATGGCAGCTTCACACAATTTTCATGACATTAACTGCTGCAATGTGAACTAAAACTGTTACAGGAATGACCACACCAAATCACCTGAGGGTAAGAATATAATATTCAGAGTAGTGTTGCAGACATAAAGAGCTCTGACCTACAGCTGCCCAGCTGTTTCTTTGAGAAAATTATCCCCCTCCATAATGTTATGAGCCCTGGTACCTGGTCCCGTTGGCTGTTGAGGCACGCTGCTTGGATATGAAAGAAATGTCTTTCTTTGAGACCTGCAGAATGAATGAGGGAAAACTTTCCTTTTCCATTCTTTTTTCAAAGAGGAAAAGTCCATATGTTTCAAGAGTCTTCAGTAAAAGAATAAAATAACAGTTTAAGATATGAGAAGCTCTTACACTATTACATCAAGCCCTCAAGATATCTAAACAAGAGGAAGAGTTTACTAGGATTTTGTTTTATAAAACTTAACTTTCTGACTCTTTACCTTGGGTTTCATCTTAGACAAGGTTTCAAATCAGTGGTCTTCTGACAGAAGGAAAGTCTGACAGCATCATCTACATTTCCATCTTAGACTAACTTCAATGATCATTGGAACTGTAATTTTTTTTCTCTATTGAGATGACTAATTCCTCTATTTTGAGACTCTCAAATGATATTCATGGGGTTCAATAAATGCAAGGTTCTGCACGTGTGTCAAAGCAAACCCTGGTACTAATACAGGACTGGGGATGAAGGAATTGAGAGTAGCCCTGCTGAGAAGGACTTGGGGGTGCTGGTGGATGAAAAGTTGGAAATGATGCAGTAATGTGCACTCAGAGCCCAGAAAGCCAACCAGTCCTGGGCTGTGTCACCAGAGGTGTGGCCAGCAGGGAGAGGGAAGGAATTCTGCCCCTCTGCTCTGCCCTTGTGGCATCCCACCTGGAGCGCTGCACCCAGATCTGGGGTCCCCAGAACAGGAAGGACATGGAGAGAGTCCAGAGGAGGGCCACAGAAATTATCACAGGGGTGTAACACCTCTCTTCTGAAAGAAGGCTGAGAGAATTGGGGTTGTTCAGACCACAGAAGTGAAAACTTTGGGGAGAACTAATTGTGGCCATCCAATACTTAAAGGGGGCTTGTAAAAAAGATGAGGACAGATTTTTTATTAGGGTCTGCTGTGATAGGACAAGGGTAATGGTTTTCCACTGAAAGAGGGTATGTTCACAGTAGATGAAAGGAAGAAATATCTTGCAATGGGGGAGCTGAAGCACTGGAACAAGTTGCACAGAGACATAGTGGTTGCCCCATCTCTGGAAACATTCAAGGACAGGTTGGACAGGGCTCTGAGCAACCTGTTCCAGTTGAAGATTCCCTTTTTCACTGCATGTGACATTAACATTATCAGAAAGCTCCAAATTCTGGAATGGCCAAAAGCAGGGCTCTCGTGCAGCTGGCTGAAACTTTTTAAAAAAACAACTTGGTTCTGATAATGAAAACTTATTTTTCTGGACAGTTTGAGCTGCAGCAACAGGAGCATATATACACAAACACCAGCCAATAGCTATTTTTCTGTGCTAGAGGGCATGATGATATCTGGAACAGAGCAGAAAATCAAGGGTCAGTTTCTTTGTTTATGGGTATGTATCTTTTGGCTGGTGGATAGAGAATGAACCAGCAGATTTTGCTGCTTTTCTCGGGTTGACTGGTAACATTATGTATTTTAGATAGACCAAGTAGTTATTTCTTGTATTTGGCAGTAAATCTTTGAGGAAGAGAGTCAAGGAACTTGCTCAGGGAGAAATTTGGAACAAATTGAACAGAGTCCCTCCAAAATTGCTGCTTAGACAAGAGCCTTTCCTTCCCACTCTCTAGTACTGCAGTTCTTACTGCTGTCACAGCAGTAAATGGTAAACAAGTTACTGCTACAAAAGAGATGGATGGGAATTAAAATATTTAAATCACCCAGCTGCCCATGGGGACCTCATTAGTACCCAGTTTGCCTATGAAAACACCATATTTCAGAAAGCCATCGTGTTATTACCTCACTTGCAGTACAAACACTGCTGTGTCACGACACTACATGAACCCCAGAAAACCTGCTGCAAATAGACTAATCTAGATTTCCTGCACAGCAGGAAAGATGTCCAAAAACTGACAGAACAAGTGACATGGTAGCAAGCAAAACCAATCCTTATATTACCTGTTTCTGATTTTTCAAGGTGTCTTTTCTTACAGATTTATTCACGCCTTATTCACTTAATAACTGACCACATCTTTTTCAAAATATCTTTCTTGCTCTTATGAATTAAAAGTATATATAATAAATCTTAGATAATTTTTAATTCATTAATTTCATTGTTTTGAAAAATTGCCTTAAAAATATTAGACTGACATTTTTCAAAGGAGACTAGCCTTGGCCTGAGTCCATTCCCTTTGCTACATGAGCTCTAACTGTCTTTTTCATAAGGAAAGTCCTGAGAGGGATAAAATTAATTCTGATTCTTTTAACTTCCTCATTCAGAAATTAAAATTAAAGACATGTAGAAGTCATAGAAACCAGCTGCTGTTCAGTGACCACTGAACACTTTCAAAATTCGTATACTAAATTCTCATTTGAAATAAATCTTGTCTTCAAAACTTTTCATGTTGTAATATTTTCAGTCTAATGAATAATTCTGTTTATGAAATGCAGTCCAGAATAGCTTACAGGTAGCTTAAAGATTTAGGGAAATGAGTATTTAATGTAGAATTAACCCTCCTTCATCTCTCACAATGTTGGTGTAGATAGATAGGTTTATAAAGTGTGTTTTTCTATTCCTTTTTCCTGGAGAGCTTTTAAATGATGGATCAGAGGTTTTAAATTCTGTTTATCTCTTCTGGAGTGGAACATTCAAGTATTAGCAGCATGATATTCACTAGCATATCACTGCTGGTGGACTCCACCCAACCTGACTTCGGTCATCTGAAAGGGATCTATCTGCTTCAAGTTAGTGATCTGTATTTAAAGGACAGAGAAATTGCACTTCCAATGTATGACTCCAACCACTTCTCCTTGACACCCAGCTTAGGACATGATGAACCATCCACTTCAGCTACTTATCTCCCACTGATGAAAGAAATTGAATAGCTTGCACAGACGTCTAAATTTCTAGGCAGGTGAGATGAATCTCAGCCTGCCTGTTCATTCACAGTAGAGTTAAGTCATGCAATTTCCTGACTGATAAAACATCATGCCTGGATTTTCATCTCCAAGCTTAAGGATTTTACAGCAAAATGCAAAAAATGGGCTTTGAAGAAATCGCTTCAAAAGAGCTTTAAAGACTTTGAATTATTTTTCCTGCCACTAACTTCCCTTGATTTCCCACCAAGACCCATGAAACTTGAAAAGGCTGCCTATCTCTTCTGCATGCCTAATATATTCCTCTCCCCTCCAAAGCATCTGGATCATATGCAGAAAGAAATGTGTTTTTATAAACAACTCAGCAGACAGCAGGAGGCCAGATGATAGCTAGCTGGTGAGGTGCCAGCTAAAGACAAGATATTCCAATATTACAGGAGATGGAATCAGATGAGCCTAACTCCAGGAGGGTTTTGATTTTTATCTTAATAATTCTCTGTCCCTGCATGGCTTTGAATAAAACACCATGAGAAACAGGAAAGAAAAAGCTGAGGTGTGTGACAAAACCTTTTTTTAGTATTGTACTTGTTGGAAGAATCTGATTCAGAGGCTATTATAGTTTATTTGGTCTGCTGGCCATCAGAAGAGATAGTGATTGGATAATGATCAATTGTTACCTGCCACCCTTGTTAGATTTACTTTCCACTCTGTCATGCTAATAATACTACCAAAAAAATTCAAATCAAGCAAAGCTGACTTTTTTATTGCAATCAAATAAAGAGCTCTAAAAGCAAAAACTGGCTGGAAATTTGTATATCTTTCATTTTCACAATATCCTCAGCCTGACAGAACCAGCCAGAAAACAAGCGCTGAAAAGGACACCTTGGGGAGATCTTCAAAGTCTGTATCCTTTTACAGTCCATGACATGAAAAATTTCACATTTAGTTAAACTCTGTTCTTGTGCTTGTATCCCGTGAAACATTTAGAATACTTCATCTTATTAGCGAAATGGTTATTCTTTCATCTTTACATAATTTCCTATTAAGAGGCATATATTCTTTTGTATGGCTAATTACAGACATACAAATAGCCTGTCTCAAATTGCTGCCAAAAAAATCGTTCACTTGACAGTTTTCTGACACCCTTGACACTCAGTATCAGTACATCTTCTTCTTGTCTTCTGAGAGCATTCTGGTTCTAGATTTTACTGCTATGTAAACCTAAACCTGAAAAAAACCCCACCAAAAATATTATAATTATGTCATCAATTTTTACTCTATTTTTAATACATCCATGTACTCCATTTTTAATATCATTCCCAACCAGCTAGATCTCTTCTACCGTACCTATTCCATTACTGTTGGCAAAAACCTTCATAATTTCAAGTCCCGATAAAGAATAAAAACCTAAAAAATGAGAACAAATAATGTGTGCATTTATTTTGTTTAATATTGTGGCTTAACCCCTGCCAGCAACCAATCCCCAGGCAGTTGCTTGCTCACTCCTCAACCAGCAGGATCAAGGAGAGAATTGGGAGGGTAAAAGTTGGAAAACTTGTGGGTTTGATAGGGAAAGCAAAAGCTGCACACACAAGCAAAGCAAAACAAGGAGTTAATTCACGGTTTCCCATGAGCTGGCAGGTGTTCAGCCATCTCCAGGAGAGCAAGGTGAAGAAAATTAATTCCACCCCAGCCAAAACTAGCAAAAATGGACATCTGAATTGAACCTGGGGTGTCCAGGACTCGGAAAGAGGAGTGGTGTTATGGGATTCTACCACTCTTCCTCTCTGGTCTTGTATAAATATTTCTGAAGGGATTTCAGGGAACTTACTGATGATAATGCTACTGCAAACGAGAGAAGAGGAAATGCTATTCTTCTTCAAACAACCTTTTTTCTTCAAAGCTGTCACTTTGATTTCAGCACTTTCTCAAGATAAATAATTTAATTACAGATAAAGGTGATGGTATTTGCTTGGGTGGGAAAGAAATTAGAATGGAGATGTAACAAATATCAAGCCAGTTTAGCCACTTAGTTTTAATCCTAATATCTCTTCCGCTCATTCTCCTCTGCTGCAAGCTAATACTTCCTAGTAAAAATAATCCAAACTGTAATTTCATATATCATACTGAGGATAACACAAGGTTTCTTCACTCCTTAAATGGCATTCAAACCCTAGTTAAAAACAAACAGGTGGAACTTTGGTGGTGTAAAGACTTGAGCTGCAAGATCTGCTGTCACCCTACAAGAGATTAAGTGACAGAATGATGAGCTGACAAAGAAATGGTTGTAAGGTAAAGGTGCCAAGTTAGGCCAGAGGATGTTTTGGATACAGCTCGCTGTCACAAGTGAACCCTTGGGGAAACCACCTAATTTCATCCCTTTTGTCTTTCACTCCTTAGTTCTTCTCTGTAAAATGCAGATTCTAACAAACACTCTCCCAACTTCCATTACTCCTGTCTATATGGACTGCAAATTCTTTAGGACAACATCTCTGCCTCTTATTCAATGACAGAACAGTGGTGCAAAAGTGTTTGGTTGACTTTGTGCCACTGGTTCTTTATTACAAATAATAAAATAAAAGCAGTGTTTATTGAATGAATTTTGAATACACAAGGGCAGATAACAAATGAGAGGGGAGCAAGTAGTAAAGAATGTGACGGTAAATTAAAAACATAAGATTCATAATACACATCCCAGATTTTGGGTGGGGCAGCAAATTTAGGAAGTCCCAATTCAGGAACATATTTACTGAGGCTTGGAACAACCTGATGATAACGCATAGCAAGTATAGACACCATGTGCAACAGCACCTGAGAGAAAATACATAAAAGATCTTTCAGAAAAAAATTGACAAAAATGGAGGGGATTCACAGAAGAGCAGCTAAAATAATTAGAAGGCAGGAAGGATTGATTTTCTAGGAGAAGTTAAAAGAGCTAGCTATAAACTAGATATCCATAGCTGCAGTAAGAGGGAATAGGATAGGATAATAAGGAATTCAACTTCTTGTCGTAGCAAATGTTGCTGTGTTCTGTTGAATTTTCAAGCAGAACACATATATTTCAAAACACCCATGCAGCAGAGATAATAGGGTACTTTCACTGCCAGAGGGCTGAAAGTTTTGGGGCCTAAACTGTCTTTCTGCTCTAAACCTGACAAGGGCCCCATATGGTGGAATCCTTTGGAGATATTGATGTGACCCTTTCCCATTGCTAGAAATGCCCATTTGAGGCCAGTCAACACAGAGACTAGAAATGGGTTTGCAGAGGTTTGTAACAGAAATGATGGGCTTGATATGCATGCAGTGTAAACGCAATGTGTGATTATGTGTGTGGGAATTGAAGAAGAAGCAGAACAAGCATTAAAATAGTGGCCTATATTTATATCAAACACCACTCCCAAGACAATTCTCCCAGAACACTGTTCCCAGAGGTCCAGATGAGGAATGTGTCATTGATGTGACTCCTACAAGGCTTTCCCTCTGATAAGAGCCAAACATAAATGATCTGTCAATGGAAAATATTGTGTTCCAATAGCAGGAGGATGGCAACACAATGGCATTATATCATATGTCATATATTCCTATTCCTTTTAATACAATAGGAAAAGAGACACATATTTCAAATGATCAAGGGAAAACAGACCACAAGCAGCAATCTTGACTAAGATTTATGGAGTCTGACACAAGCAAGATTCTTAAGCAAAGGCCACCAACTGATAGTGATTACAAAGGTCCCAGTCTCTTTTTATAGAGGACCTCTACTGAAGTTTTATCAAAAAGAGCTGGTTTTGCTGCTGCAGGCCATTAGAGCAACACACAACACAAGTGCCTCTCAATGTCTTCCTGCTGCTGAAATTCAGATGAGTAAATAGTAGTGTTTGGTTGATGCTGCATATGTTTCGATAAAACTAATGTGATGATTGGTTCATTATACAGCAAGATGTAGTTGAATTATTAGCTTTAGTGGCATTTCTAGCTGTGTTTTGAAGAGTCCATACCAAACACTATGAGGCTGATGTTACTTTAACAAACACAAATGGAAAGAAACAAAAAATCTTCCCTGAAATTCTAAATAATTGATACAAATTACCTCTAAGGGAAGGTTGTCCATCTGATACATCAAAATGCGATATCCGCAGCCTACACATTTAGCTCAGTGCACAACAAATCATCCTCATTTTTCTGGAGTAAAAATGCAAATACACAATTGTTTGTCATGTCACTTGTGTATATATTACTTGATATCATCTAAGTAAATGCTATCCTCATTATCAAACACAGATACCAGTGACTTCTGGTCAGAAGGTTAGTAGCAACACACAGTCATGAACCACCATACCTCTGCTATCTCTGCTGACTTTTGACCTTGAAGTCAAGTCAGATTTGCCTGGCTCAGTGCTTGGAAGCCAATGATTCAGTGAATGGCACTCTTCCTTCTGAATGTGAATTGGTGCCCTGCTTGTGGTGGGAGGGAGTGCTTTGTTTCTAAAGGTGCCAGCAATGGGACAAGATGTAATACTGAGGTCCTGATCATTTGCTCATTAAACATTCTGTGGTGCTTCTTCCAGGAATATAGTACAGTGAACTCCTCATGCTTGACAATTCACATCTTCCCTAAGCGCATGTTTACAATTTCAACAGGATGCACCTTTCTTTTCCACTTTGTTCCCTAAAACTCAAGTGTACAGCCCCTTAGCCAGCTGAACTAGCAACCACAAGCTAAAGAGCAAAACCACATCAGTAGAGAGTTTCATGACCCATATTCCCTGTGGATCACCATGGTGATCACCATGGTCCCAATTACACAGTACTGCTGCATGCAGGTTATTAATTGATGCACAGCAGTAGAGAGTGTGGTTCATTTCACTGGTAGTGATGAATACATTGTGCTGTGTCCCAGAAGCTGGAGTGTGAAAGTCACTACACGGGGAGAGCAGTGACTTTAAAGAGGTGCTATAACTATACTCTGTTATTGCCCAAGTACAGAGACTAATGACTCTAAGCTTCATTAAAAAACTTTTCTGGGTCTTTAAGTAACTTATTTTTAAGTAACTGAATTTGCTCTCAGCAAATTCAAGACTTAGAGGTTAAGATTTCACTAATAAGTACAGGGCCCTTTCTCTTGTTTCAAGGGCAAGTGGCTTGGCACTTACGTCTACACAGTGAACCTCTCATCCCCTCCAAAGCTACATGGTCTCATCCACTCTGCCTGATGCAGATAGCCCAGACATTGTCTAGGAGAGCACTGGATTGCATGAGGCAAAAACCACAGCAGAGACTCTGCAAGACACGGCATGATATAGACAGGGATAGAGTGGTGTTTGAGCCCATGCCTTGGCTCTCCAGTTCACTTCTATAAACAAAACCCAACAAAAAAAGTGCCTGGGTTCCTGATGAGCTTTGCTTGGTGACTGTGTCTAGGCCAGGGTAAAAGAGTCGTAACTCCAGGGAGCAGACAGAAGATCCTGGGAGCTTTGGCTTAACGAGCAATAGTCCTACAAGAAAAAAATCAGTTGATTCAGATTGAAATGAAATAGCATTAAAGTTTAATGAAACTCAAAATTCCAGGTAACTAGGAATTGGGGTTGTTAGCCACAATTCCCTGCTAGGAAGAAGACAATATTAGTGATAGCAATACTCTAAAGCTTGCAAATGAGGTTAAGTCATGCAAAGAAACAACTTCCAGCTGATATGTTTGACCTAGGTCAATGCAGGGAAAACTCCTGTTAGTCTGCTTTCTAAATGCAAATCCTGCTTCAGGCTCCACTGCAGTAATAATTCATAGCTTGTGCAGTCAGTCCAGGCACCATGTGGAGTGGAAATTGCACAGTGGCTAAAGCTACGCAATATATACAGGTGTATTCACATAACTCTTCTGCCAAGCCTTGACTGGCACTCCTAAGGGCCAAGCTTAGCTTCTGAAGTCTCAAGTAAAGGGTGACTTGAACCCTACTAAGCAACAAAGGAAAATTAAGTGAAGATCTTTGATTACTCACTAAGTCGCAGTTCTTTACCTAAAAATGATGATTCAAGTGGCTAAAACAGCAGTCCTTTATTTACAGGAGGAAAGAGAAACAGGAGGACACAAGACAATACAAACAACCAGATATTCTTTTTCCAACCAATCCTTAAAACTCTGCTGTTGAACTTTTGGTGACTCAATTGCTTCTCTCAATGAGACATTGAGTTGTGCCCCATCTCCTCTATGGCCCATGGAGCACTTGTTCTTGTCATATTTCTATCCTCTTCAGTTTTGGTTCTCTTTTCCCTTCTTTCTCTCTGAAATATTTATTTCATTCACTTTTTATTCTAATGCTACAGGTGTAATACTTCAGTATCAAAAATTTACCCCAAGGAGCTTTAAATGGCTGTCATAGCCTCACTGGTCATAGCAGCATCGCTCTTCACCTCTCTCATGCAGATAATATCCTGCAGGGGAAAAACAAGATGACTACAGTAATGCCAGGAGTAGTTTACTTTCATTGGGATAAAACAATAATATTTTAACTTAGTATTGATCTGATCGATTTTCCTTTCTCTGCACAAGACAAATTCTCTGACATTTTTTCCTGGCTGAAACACACTGAATTTATTAGCTGCTCCTGGAAATATCCAGCAGGTTCTTTCCAGACAAGCTTCTGTGCCATCATTGCTCATGACAAGTGCTAGTGAGAAACCTGGCATCTCTCTTGTCCACAGAACTGAGTAGCAGCCATGCACTGGTAGGTCACTGCTGACTCTAAGTCAGTTACAATCAAATCAAGTAAATGCTGGAAAGCTGATGAAACCTGTATGGATAACAAAGACTATTTTTAACACTAACACTTGCTCAAAGCAGAACATTTCCTCAAAAGTAGGGTACAAGAAGCAAAGAAGCAAGTTCAAAGGGTAGTATGTTTTGTCAGACAATGCAAGGGAGTTTTGAAGCATAGGGAAAAATAGATAGGCAAGTTCTTTTTATGTATTTCGAGGTGTCTCCAGTGTAGGCACCTACATCTGACCCAGACTATATTCTAAGACTATAGTTAATAGAATAGTTATCGTTAATAGAAGTTAGCTACTTAATTTATTGTTAATAGAACATTCTTTAATATTAATAGATGCATATAGGAAGGAGTTTCTTCCTAAGGTCAGCAAAGGGAAAGACCCTTAAACAAGCCTATTTCCTTCATTGTATCAGAGCCCAGAGTAGCTGACTCAGATGGAAATATCTAGACTTTTCTGTGGTAGGAGAGAAAGATCCTGCAGACTCTCTGGTATCCCACATGGATTCAGTTTCCTGGATTAGCTCTATCATTTATTACTGTTGACAATCAAAAGGGATGAAAATAGATCAGAAGGCAGTAAGGCAGTTTATTCTCTTCACTAAAGGTTAAGCTATTGAGTGAAAATGAATAAAAACATAATGAATATGTATAAAAAGTTTGAAATACTTGACTGAAAACCAAATATGCCTCTATAAAATAAAATCTCAGTGACACATGGGAGAGATATCTGTGTTGTCTCAAGTCTCCTCCCTCCTCTGTAGGCCAATCACCCTTATCATATAGCATCTTTCAAAAGGTATTGCATTGTGGCCAAAGACTGTTACTCACGGTGAAAAAGGTGTAGTTACACAGAAATGTGGTTTTATTTGAAAATCATTTTTGACATGACATCTTCTACCAATTTCACCTTTTCTCGTAAAATGTTTGTCTTCTCTTGCTCACCACTCCATGCCTACATCAGAGGTCTTTCTCAAGTCTTCAACAATGATAAATAACAAGAGTGACTACTGTCTTTGCAGTTCTGCAAAAACCACCCAGACACCACTGTCAGTGCAGAAGGAAGGGGTGAAGGTTCTCTAGATGCCAGAGCTGAGATTCCCTTGCAGTCCATGGTGCAGACCATGGCGGGGCAGCTGTGCCCCTGCAGCGCATGGAGGACCACAGGGATGCAGAGATCCACCTGCAGCCCCTGGAGGAGACCCACATCAGAGCAGGCGGATGCCCGAGAGAGAGCTGTGACCCCATGGGAGGCCCGTGTTGGAGCAGGGTCCTGGAAGGGACCTGCATACCCATGGAGTGAGGAGCCCATGCTGGAGCAGATTTCCTGGTAGAATATATGACCCTGTACGGAGACTCACACTGGAGCAGGCTGTGCCTGAAGGACTGCACCCCATGGAAGAGTGACCCACGCTACAGCAGTTTGGGGAGGACTGTCATCTTCTGTCATCTTCAAGGATAACCATCTGCAGGGAGAAAGTATGTTTCAATTTAACAGGATTAAGTGCTTAAATTGGAACTTTGGGTTGTAATTCCTTTGGGAGCTCTATTTTCAATCTGTCCTCAGGTTTACAGGTCCCCTCAAACCTCAGACCAGACTGTAAATCCATCTAGAATCTATGCACAAACCCCAGGTACTGTTTATCCAGCTTCCACCTCCTACCTTGGGAGTCCCAAGGTTCCAGGTTCCTTTTACTCACTGGCTAGTCCTGCCTGAAGTTCACTATCAAATCACCCACATACAGCCAGAGAGAGAACAGAACAAGGTCACACAGAAAACAGACATAAAGTTTAATAGGAAGATTGCAATGATCAGCATAAGTATTTTCCCTTCTTACCAGATACAAAATTCTAGATTTAATCTCGCCAAGGGTGTGCTTGAGTAGCTTCATCAGCTGCCCAATGATCAATGATTGGTCTTTGTTAGTGAGTCTATTACCTATGTTCCAGTTTAGGTATCTGTGTGTTTAATTTTGATTTTTCCTGTACCTTTAATTTTGATTTTTCCTCTACCTTTCCTTTTATGCTGAACAGCTATTAACCAGATGGCCTTAAAATCAGGTACCATTGTAAATATCACATATGAAGAGATACTGAAACACTATAAATGATGTCTGTAATCTAATGACATCTTTCTACTGTCCCTCATGTAATTTGTAAGTGTCGTACAACTAGAACACTACAACTGACAGCTGCTAAAGAACTCAAAAGCTATCCCTCTAATCGTGACCTAAATAGGGACATATCAAATACCCATTCAAATGTGATTAAGATATTCCTAAATCATGATAGGTAGTAGAGGAGAAAGAAAGAAATCTGAGTGAGTGTACAGTGATGAAACCTGAAAACAGTAGATAGTGTCTGCGTGGTAAAGGAACCATTGCAATGACTGTTTTGCATTTTAATTCTTATATGCTACACGGAATACATGCAAAGGGAATAAGGAAAGTTATTTATGGTTACTTCTGATCTTAGTTGTGCCTATTTTTCTATTTGTGTACGCTTCATGTGTGTGTGTAGAATAGTTTTTGAGCCAAGCATCCTAGAAAAATTGCAATGATAAGCCCTGACAAATATAACTGGCTCTGTTGAGTCAGCTCCTTTTCCTCAGATTTGCTGTTTCAGCCTTCCAAACAGTCATTTACAGAGGTCACACCAAAACAATCTCATTCTGCTTTTTTAAAAATTATCTAGATAGAAGAAGCTTGAAGTGATGTCACATCTGCATGGAAGCAAAACATCAGCAATCATATCAAGAAGAATATATGAGGAGAGGATTAATATTAACGCCTGAGTTTACCCTGTGTGGAAATGAGATAGTGCATCCAAATAGGGTACTCCTCAGGTGAGATTCTGATCTCAGAGATTCAGCTACAAATTAGGATGGCTGACTTTAATTAAGATACATTTGCATAAATGAAATCAAACTAGAATCAAAACATTAAGTCCTATCTAATGATTTCCAAGACACAAAACAGGGATCAGACAGTAAAAGACTTGCCCATTTCTTCCTAACAAAGATTTCCTTTGGTGTTTTTTTTTAACAGCAGAAGTCTGAAAATAGAATTAAATCTCTGGATCTTTTAGTCTAGTCTCATTTGAAGATGCCTAAGATCCTCATCACACAGACAAAGATGCTTGTACATCCTTTGAACCAGTAATCATGGTTCAGTGGAGTATTAGCTTCACACTGCAGTAGTCTGTGTTGACATCCTTTTCAGCTAAATCCCAAAACATCAGTCCTAGTCCAGTGATGTCAGGCCTCAGGCTGATGAAGCAATAATGATGTTATACATGAGTCTGGGAATTTGACTTCTACAAAAGCCTAGAAGAAACCCAAGGCTACCTATCTAGCAATGTCTGAAGCACCATAGCTCTGCTAGGGGTCTGGGTCTTCTGGGCACAGGGTGCCATGAAGAGAGAACCACACTAGTCAGAATTAAGGCAACATTCAGGCCTATACTGACCAGTAGAACTGGAGATGAAGTAATTAATTTCCAGCGCAGCAGACCTAATGTGCAGTTACCTTTTAGAACACCAACAGAACAAAATATACTATTTGATGGGTAATAAATTAATTTCCCTGAACTGAGTCTGTTTTGCCAATGACAGCAATTGCTGAGTGATTTCTCCCTGTCCTTATGCTGACCACAAGCCTTTCGCTGTATTTCTCTCCCCTGCCCAGTTAAGGAGAGGAGGGATAGAGGGACTTTGGTGGACACCTGGCATCCAGCCAGGGTCAACCCCCCATACAAGTATGAGCACATGAACCACATGAGAGTGCAAGAACTCGCGAGTAATACATTGCACATGCCTTCTTCTCCTGTTATCTGCTTGTGTCCCTTCATGATCTCATAAATCTTAACTTTGGTAAAGATGACAAGATGCCCTTCATCTTTCCAAGTACAGTTGCTCTTCTATCAGTGTCAGGAGAGGAAGCTCAGAACTGCTTTGCAGCTGTTGGCTTTCCACAGGACAGAACTCAGAAATGGGCACAGTTTGGCTGCAGAAATGTAACAGTGGTAATGGCGAGTAGGGAGAAAATGAGTCCACACCACTATTAAGCTATAGATATCACAGACACTCTAAGAATGCAATTGCACAAAGTATTATCTCAAAGACAGTTTCGCATATATTTTCTAAATATCATCATATAATGTTTCAGCTTCATCTCCTTAAGGAGAACAAGAAAGTAGAAGTTTTTCCCAAGTAAACAAAAAGGAATAACTGTTTTCTGGCTTCTGTTCAATAATTTAATATCAAATATGCAATAGAGATTAATACTTCTATTTCTGTGGCATGATAACAGCCTTAGGATAGCATATGGCCTGGCCAACACACACAGCTCTACAGGTGTCCATCGAGATGTACCAGCTCATGATAACCAAGGACTGAGTCCCAGCACTTGGATCATTTGTTATTTTCACATTGAGGTCATGAGGGAAACAAAGCTTTTATTGGCATCTCCTGGTAAAAATGTATTGCAGACCCAAGTCTAAGCAATCCTAAGGGTCCTCTATGTAGGTTTATGAGCTGAGGAAAAATAAAACCACACTGCCTGTCAGTCTTCTTGAGCCACAGCTGCTTGATCAGATCTTGCAAGCCCTTTCTAAAGAGCTCAGCAAGAGAAAAATCAGACATATAGCTCCCAGAAGGCTTCATAGGAGCGTATCTACAAACCAGATGGGAAATGTATCCTTCACTCTACATCCTCGCTGTCCCCCACCCTGGCACAGGATTTCTGTAGCACTGTAACAAGGACAAATGAGCAGAACTAACACAATAGTACAGAGTCACAGTCATACTAAGACAAACCTTCATAGCAGTTTCTGTCCTCAGCCATTAAGGTGCCTGCATAAGCAAATGTCTTGTGATTAAATTATACACACCACAGGTCACAGGGGAGCCCTCTGTTCATCCGCACAGACATTGTTTTGCATAGTAGTGTCTCAAATGGAAAAGGAGAAAGCATGTCGTAGAGGTTTTTATTTAGCCCAAAAGCTGTTAAATTATTCAGGTCATTATTAAAATATGAAACAAGATTCAAATAGAAAAAAAAATTTAAATTTTTAAACAGGGAACATTTTAAACTCTTTATTTGGATGGAATATTTATATTCCAGCATGGCTTTTAGCAATACAAAGGTCAGGATTCCTATCTGGGTGGAATGCTAACCTAAAGGACACACATTCAAATGAAAAATAAAAAAAAATAAAAAAAAAAAAAAGAGAAACCTTTAAATAGTTTGTTTCAATCTCATTAAATAATTGACACATTGCACAAGACACTCAGTATAAATTCTCCTAAGGCACTAGTGATGCTAAGGATGAATTCAAATTGCTTGAAGTGACAATGAAAGTTAAGCATCTAGTCTATGCTGATTTTTCTCTCTCTTCATAGCCTGCAGAGAGGAACAAGTGCTTCCAGATGGTGATTCGTTCTTCATACCTTAAGGGATTACATACCCTCTGCAGTCTCCTATTCAATTTTGGCTATAGAAAGACCCCAGTCACTTTTTGTAGCCTAGCCTACTTTTTAGACTAATAATTTAAATTTCAATTACATTTATTTCAAATAAATTTTTTTTGCATCATTAGCTGATACAAATCCCACTGTACTTACAAGAAATGCCACAACAAATACAGTAACTTGATTTAGTGTATAGTGACCAGTTTAGTTAGAAGTTATCTAGAACTTCAGTTGCCACAAAAAGCTAGAATTAATAACTGGTTTTTCCAATTAAGTGTCAAAAGCAAAAGGAAATGAAATGAGATAAATTCAAATTCCAGATTTATTTTAATTCAATCCATCCCACGACTTTGAATTTTATAACAGATTACAAAAAAAAGTTTCAGATTTGAAATAAATATTTCATTCAGTGGCAGATGAAATGAACTGTAGAAAGATTTGGGAAGAGGTGGGGTTTTGTTGCAGACTCCCTAGACAAAAGTAGCACTCGAGTCTTTCTGCAAACTACCAGAAGCTCACATTCATGTGTGATTTCAAGCATCCACACATCCTGAAGATCAGCATGGCACTGTGGAGGCAATTCATAAACCTGCTAGACTAACACTGGTGACAATACCTTAATGCAAACCTGGTAAAACAGCACTGTTTAATAGCAAATTGATGCTTTGCCTATGAAAACCCACAGAGAAACCTGCTCTGATTTCCATGCAAAGACTCAACAAGAGGAATAATCATATTTTGGGAAAGATTCTTAAAATAAACAGTTAAATACATTGCTCAAGGAAGCTGGATCATAAGAAAGCTGGAATATGGATCCCTTCTTCCATACTGAAATTGACTCCTAAGGTGCAGTAAGTGATAGATCTGCACCATTGATTTCAGTTGAACATCAGCTCAAATCAAAATTACTTACATGAAATTGAGAAAGTAATTCCTTTTTAAAGGGATACTAGCAGTTGAATGAATCAGTTTGTATAAATGATATCAAGGTAGTTTCATGTCAGACTGTATATGAATTTCTCTACAAAATTTTAAACCTATAGAGATGTTGCTTCCTATTTTGGTCTAATTTTTTTCTCCTTCTCTCTAATGGTAGGGTTACCCACATAAGACCCACATGAATGGAACTGGAAGTGGACTTGACAGGAGATAGAATAACCTAACCCAGTGCACTGTAAGCTCTGAACATTTAAAAAAATATTCAAACACTGAAAAAGCGGTAGAATCTTACCTCCAATCTCTCTACTTTAAATTTTCACAACACAATTTCTTGTTAAAATAAAAAGGAAAAAGAGCTTTGAACAGAAGTGATATTTTTGTAGATGACTGGTGTTCTTTAATACAGACTCATAAAAAAGTTGTTGTAAGCATAATCTTTTTTCTGACGGTATAGAAGATAAAAAAAGAAACACGTAATTTTTACAATCCTGTATTCACTGTGAGAAGCCTTAACACTTCTAGTTTCCAAAGTCTCATCATTCATGTCTTGTCCACGTATATTACTCAAAGAACCCCATCACTTCTAAATGTATTTAAACCCACTTTTAAAGCTCTTCTGCCTTTCATAATTGCATTAGATGTAGTTCAAAGAGACATAGCTATTCTTAGCTGAAGGCTGTTTTATCAGTTGCCTGATGAAACAGCAATTAATGATGGTTATGTTCAGTCCTTGATGGTAGAAGAGAGCCCAGGTCTCATTTACATCAATATTAGCCAGGAAAAACTTCAGTAAAATAATAAAAATTAGCCTGCTATAAATCATATACCAGTTCAGTAAATGGGAACAAAAGAGATCCTCACTTTCAAACTAAGGATAAATGGTACACTGTTTAAATTAATTTCCTATCAAATACAATGACTGATCTTAGCAGGTTGATTATCATATTTCTTGTTGATGAAGACTTAAATTAAGTCAACGTCTTCAGTAAGGAAAATATGTTGACTGCTTAAAAACTTAGAGATAACTAATACTTTGGCTGATACTTCAGCACAAAAAACTCATAATCGACCCATCACCAAAACATTCAAAATTAGAAGATCTTCTGGAGACAGATCTTGTACCAAGAGCATCAACACTTGAAGAAAGACAGAGAACTTGTGAAGATGTTATGGGAGCTGGCTTGAGCAGAGCCAGAGTAATCACAGAGAAGAAAATTGTCCATTGTTTGGAACCTCATTTAAAAATACGACAATAGAGTACCCATTTTGTCTAGATGCGATTGGCACACAAACCTAAGAATTAAGAATTAGGTTGCTACGTAAGAATTGGTTTTGTACACTAGGAAATAGATTTTAAAAACCAATGTAATTTAGGTAGGAAGAAACCCTTGCTAATTTGATACACTTGCTTTTAAAAAGTAGCATCATTTGGACAGAATTCCAGCCTTAATTTGTTGTGGAGTAGGATCAATTTTCTGTGAATAGTATAGGTTAAATATACCCACAAACATCTGCAAATGCAAGTCAAATTACTCTTTCACCTTCTCCTGAAAATCGTTGTAGTGATTTGACCACCTTGCATGACTTCTAAATATATCCCACTAATTTCTAATCTTCTGTATAATCTAATTCAATGTTCAAAGTAGAAGCTGTTTTGATACTGCTTGTTAGAGATGCTTTTGTTGCTAAACAATGTCTTTTGCCTCAATTGAGCTGTTCCACCACTTTTTCTAGACCAAAGTCAGCCAAGGTGGCTCTAGGGCTTAAGAACACAGGTGCCATAAACTCCAGTACTGCAGAGTTCTATCCTTACACAAACCTTCCCACAGGTATTCATGGCCACCTCACCACAGGCATATCCCTGAAAAATATGAAAAGCATTCACAGATAAAGACGTTCACTTGATTTCCTCATTATGGAAAGAGTATAAATGCAAGGAAGACTGTTAGATAAACCGAATGAAAGTCTGTCCTTTCTCTTCTTTACAGGAGAGTTTGGACTAAAATTGCTATCTTTTCTTGAAGATTTGTGTGCACATTCTTCCTCAGTAAAGGATATTATATATCACAGTATGAGTGAATTGTACAAGTAGGTTACCTTTAATGAGAAAAAGTACTTTTTTTTTCAAATCTAAAGATAGCAGGAACTAGAATGTCACCAAAAATAGTCTTTCTGATCAGGATGCCTGTCCTTACACTGGTTTTGGACAATAATACAAAAAGTAACACCCATTTTCTCTCCATCGTTAGGAAAACCTCATTAAAATAATCTCCATAGCACATGTTTAAAAGTTTCTGGCCTTCCATCAAAAAGTAAAACTGAAAGCTTACAAAGTAAAAATGTGCTGATCTGCCCATTATTAAGCTGAGCAGAAACCTCAGAAAATATCTTTAAGATATGACACTCTAGTCAGTATTCATTCCTAATGTATTCTCACAAATATTAAGAGAATTGCACCACTTACTTTCCCCGCATCTGGTTGTGCTTTACCGATCGTACCATTGTATCTCACTTCTTTTTGTGTTTTTTTGACTGCCAGACAAGGAAGACATTTGTGCAGAGCTGGATCCCTGAGATACCTGACTGCCCAGACATGGCCAGGGGTGAGAATATAAAATTCAGGAGCAAAGAGTGAGAAATTATTTTTACCACAGTTTATTTATTTTCCTTTCTCACTGCATGCCTAAACTATATTTGCTTCTTCAATTTTTCCTTTTATAATCTCTCTTAGCCTCTTAATTATTCTGAAAACATAAATCAGTCTATGTCTCATCACTAATCCTGTTTGTTCTACTCAAGTAGCACAGAGGGAAGAGATTCTCGCTGTCACTGACCACAGCTAATATCCAACACTCATTCTGCTCCTGCCTAGCAGCTGGCATTGACTCACCAGATATCCAGCAATATTGGATTCCCATATCACCAGTCCACAAGGTATCAAGGGGAGGAGTATGACCACTCAAGCATTGTTACCCACATTCATGTCCACACTGCAAATCAGCGTGATAGCTGTTTGACCATACCTGAACTGGCTCTGAAGAGTAAATTCAGGGATGGAGCACAGCTTAATTTCGATTATGTTCCTTGAAAGCAGGAATTGGGCTGCAATGCAAGCAGCTGCATGGTATTTTTGCAGGAGGAGGGGTTTTTTTGGCTTTTTTTGTCCCTTAGCTTTCTTGTTTGAGGAGGTTCCCGCACTTACAGTTTCAAAATACATAAAAAGAATGATTCAATGTCACTAATTCAATCCTGTCTGCCGCAGTCTGCAGGCAGCCTAGAAGGTATGGCTAGCTAAGCTGAGATCTCTTTTCCTAGAAGAGATGGTTGGGTGGGGCACAACCTGTGGAAAACAAGAAAAGGAGTTTCTGTGCCTGCAGATACTCAAAAGCAAGGTGGACATTGCTCTGAACAACCTGCTTTATCAGACTGTTCAAGGAGAGGGGTTTAACTATGCAACGTCCAGAGCTTTGTGCCACCCTCATCTATTCTGCAATCCTGTGAAGAGGTAGATTTCAGAGGCTGAAACACAAGGCTCTGGAAATTTAAGACCAATTTGCACAGAGAGACTGATGGTTGAGCTGTTGACAATTCATACAGGCAATAGTACAAGAAAAACTGAATTACACTTTGCTTGATTAGTTAAAGCAGTACTACAACTATTAATGTTACTATTCTTTCTAATGTCTTAATGATAGAGCTTCAATAATACTGCAGAACTGCCACAGTTAACACCATCTGTATGGCAACACCATAGAAGACTTGCTTCTGTATGCTGAATGACTGATGAGCAGCACAGGGTATCCATAAGGATGGCTGAGCATCACACTTTTAGGGGCGCTCTCTCACTGATCCAGGCCAGAGCCCACATGCATACCTTCTCTGCCTCGAGCACATAGTGGTTCCTTCTCTTCTCTTCTCTTCTCTTCTCTTCTCTTCTCTTCTCTTCTCTTCTCTTCTCTTCTCTTCTCTTCTCTTCTCTTCTCTTCTCTCCAGCTGGCAGACAGATCTACTGAAGGATCCTCTGAGATCTCTGAAAAAACATTCCCCACACTGATCTCCACTGCTTATGCTTTTATCAGTAATCTCTGGTCTAGGAAACACATAGGGCTCCCAAGTGGATATTCTTCATCCATCTTGCCATACAGTTTTCCATCATCACCAGTCACTGACAGACCATACCTTTCTACTAATTATCTTCTAACAATCAACCAAAGGTGATTATTTTTTAATAAAAAAGCTTAATTTTTTAATACCAGTCATATCAGTTAGTTTCTGTTCTATATATAAATCAACTTAAAACTAGTCAACCGTTTATTTTCTCCTTATACCTATAAAGGTATGACTTTGCACCCTTGCCTCTGGCATGAAAGGAAGACCATGTGGGCTTAACTCAGATGCCCAGATGATAACAACTGGCATGGCACTATTTTATTTGACTGAGAGGTAGAGGCAGAAATACAGGTTGCACAGCAGTCTCTGTTTTCTCTTTTCATGCTGCAAACACTAAGCATCAGAGTGATGGACAAAGAAGATATGTTCCCTGAAATTTATCTCTTGCTTCAGAGTAGAGGTGCAGTGCTTTAGAAAAGCACTAGGAAGTGTCTAAAACTTAAACCATTTTTCCTCATGGGTATCCAAAAATTAAAAAGCATCCAAATGCAGCTCTTCTGGCTGTGAAATGAATTGGGAGTGAAAATACAAAAGCTCCCATTCAGATTATTACTTATCATGTTCTTGCCTTTGTGTCAGTGAAAAAATTTTGTCCTACAGCAGAGCAGCGTAAAGCCCAACACTTAAAGGCATTTCAAAAAGTTTATATGATTTGTCTTGTTCACAGTAAACCATCCAGCTGCATTCAGAACACCGTGAAGACACAAATTAAGCTGCACAGCTCACTGCTCTTTGCAGTTCTGCTCACACATTGATCTCTGCTGGAGTTTCAGTGACATGACATTTCCCTGCAGGATCAATAACTGTGCCTGCAGAGGTGTCTGGGCTCCATGGTGTACAAGCAACCTTCAGAGCCATTCAGCTCCCTGGCACCATTCTACATAAATACATGGATTTGAATCAAAGGGAGCTGTTGGTGAGCAGCAAATAGGAAACAACACAATGGCAGAAATAAAAGTTCTCTACGGAACTGAGTGGAGGAGCTGTCAACAGGAAATATTCAGGGGTGGAACAGTTAACCCTTTCCAGACACAAGCTTAAGAGAAAAAGGATTCTAATAACTTAAAAGATTCCAGAATTTTGGGCAATATTTCAGTAGGTATATGGAGGCAGATTGAATAGACACATTCTAATAGATAAGACGATAGAAACTGAAGCTGTCAGCACTGTGTCGACTGTTTATTTGAAGTTTTGGCTTGGGAAAGCTGGGTTTAGTCCACTCTGACCATGTGATCAGATTCCAAGATAAATGAGGCTCATTTGGAACTGTCAGACTAATAGATAGAGAAGGATAAGGGATCACAGTATCCTCAAGAATCAGTTGAAAATTGGAGGTATCACAGAAATCACATGCTTAGATGTAACTCTGTTGGGAATGACTAAACTTGGACCCTTTATTGGGTAGTGCTACTACTGTCAGTTTAGTTCTGGCTTTT
The DNA here is from genome assembly GCA_013397815.1 of Aleadryas rufinucha. Lineage (NCBI taxonomy): Eukaryota > Metazoa > Chordata > Aves > Passeriformes > Aleadryas > Aleadryas rufinucha. Next base: position 211,042 of record VZTH01017868.1, on the reverse strand, counting down.
CTGACTCTTCAGATCCAACTCAAATGTCCTGCTTTTTCCCAGATCCTTTCAAAGCTAACCAGCTAGGCTCTTTCCAAGTGAAGTCTGGCTGTAACTCCAAGCACTTCTGACTCCAGAAAACTCTCAGGCAATATAGAATGAAACTAAACAATTTAGGTTGACCCATACCATAGCAGTGCAATGCTCCCCAGAAAGCCTCCTCGGGTGTCCACACAACTTCTCAATGCATGCTCTGGGACATAATTGCCACAGAATTACAAGCTTTGAGGCTATGAAAGAGGTCTCACTGCATTTCAGGCTCTTTGAGCTGAAAAATGTATTAATTTCTGATAACTATTTCTTAGAGCCACACTTTGGAGTTGGAGCAGACTTGGATAAAGTACTCTGCACCGCAAAGACAACCAATTCTCTCTTCAAAAACGTGTGCTGTAGAGAGTGTTTAGGAGTTGCTCTGCACTCCCTGGCTTAGAGGCTGGGAAACATCCTGTGGAGAAGCTTTCTAGCAGCACGGATGTGATCTTTGTAGACTTGCTGCAAAAGTCCCTCTGAAATTAAGAGTAGCAAGAGACATTTGAGGATCCCTTCCAAACCTATTCTACAGCTACATTTTGGTTTAGACTCTTCTTGTTCACATATAGCAACTTCAAGAAAAACAGAATATATTATAGAATACATTAAATACACAGTATGAAAAGAAACATGTCAGATTATTTTTGTACCATCACAAGTCACTATTTTAATGAACATTGGGAAGGAGGAACAAGAAAAGGAGCACAGTTCATGCATGCAGAAGAGAAATAGGGTGAACACTGACCATAAGTTTCTTGCCAAGCTTTCTGTCTGACTTTCGGCACCTCTACATAGAAGGGACCAAAGACACATGTTCCTACTAAAACAAGAGAGAAGGAAAAGAAATGATATCAAAGCAGTGAGAGAGACCCTTGCTGGACTGCCCTCTGGGAAGGGGAAGAGCTAAGGAAAGGAGGGAACCATAGCCCTAGTGAGAAGGACTTTCTGTCTCTGCATGCAACAGCCCCTGCACTGCACACTTTGACCTTTGCCACTCTCTTCTCCAAGGCACCCAGCAATAGCCTGAGAAGCAATAGGTGTCACGTAAAACACAGAAAATTCCATTCAAACATTGTAAGAACTCAATTTCACTGTGAATGTATTCAAACACTGGAATGAATTACCCAGAGAGATTGTGGAGACCCTACCCTGCTCCAGCTGACTCTGCTTTGAGCAGGGGGGTTAAACCAGATGATGTCCACAGGTCACCACTTCCAAGTGCAGAGATTCTATGATTCATCATCACAGAAGCCACAAGTGAAAGAAGTACTTGGTAGACTGTTAAGTAAGGAGCAGAAATTCAAACAGGGGCTTCCAGCAGAAGGATAAAATCCATTTTACTACCCCAAGTTTATAAATCTGAAAGGGTTAGGAAGCTTTTTGGAAATAGCGTTCTCATAAAATGGTAAATAAATATATTTCTCACTGAATAAAATGAAAAACACAATGAGTTCAGGTTTTTCCAAAGCAGATGAAATAAAGTTATATATGTAAAGTATACTATTCCATCATCTTTCTGAACAACCAAACTGCTAAATATGTTCTATTTGTATTGCCTCTATCATACAATTTTCAGTAAAGTTTAAGGCCAGGATCCCTCTTGTGTTACCTGAAACCAATGCTAAAGGAATCAAGCTGCGATATAGAGTGAACACTTTGTCTCCTAAACTAATTCTTCATAAATTCTCCCAACAATTTAACCCACAATGTGTGAAAATCTCTTTATGATCGCCTGAAATCACACCCCTGCTCTTCTGACCTTTTGCTGAGCATATAATCTCATTAAAGATTAACAGAAAATCCACCTCTTTTACCATTGCAGGAAAAACATAGCTACTTAAGAAAATGGAAATTCCTGCATTTTCATTTGCCATTTTCCTGGGTAATTCTCCCAGAAGAAAAGTTCTTTTAAAGGCCAGAGAAGAAACTTATATTTGTTCATTTAGCCTTCAAAATTGCTTCTTTGAAGCATCAAATTCTTTTTAAGATAAAAATACTTCAGAAGTCAGCAATGGGACATCATTACAGAGTTGCAAGTTTGTCTTCTGCAAACAATTGTTTATTTCTAAAAATGCCCATAATATTATGATTAGGAGCAGCTGTCAGAGAAAAAGTAATTTTTTGTTCTATCATATTGTGATCATTCTCCTTGGAAACAAATCCAGAAATGTTGTCGTTCTATTGCATACTCTGGAGGATAATCTGGATCTAGAGGTTGAGTGAAAGAAACAAATTCAAGATCTAAGGATTCAGTGGAGAACACACCTGCCCCACAAGTTTCAGGAGGAGCCGCCCTCCAGGTGCAGTGAAGACACCTGTGGAGATATGCATCTTTCCACAGGGCATGATACGAGATCCACCTACCTGGCTGTATAGATCAACGTTATCTCAGACTACAGTCAGAAGCAGAAATAAAAGGTATTGGAAGATAAAGCTCTGGGAAGCTATGGTAAGGTTCTTGTGGGGGTTTTGCACAGGCAGGGAAATTCTGCACAAACCTGCGAGCAAGCTCCAAAGAAAGCTCTACGCAGAGTCAGCTCACCCCCATCAGGGCAGGCAGCTTTAGTGGTGAATAAAATTCATGGCCATCTGCAAGTGCTTCGTTCTCCTCCTTATCTCTGTGCATTTATCTGCCCTTAGGCAAGGACAGAAATCAGGTATGAAATTGGATGAGCACCCTGAGCCTCTCCCTAAGGGAGCTTTGTCAGCAGGGAGTCAGGTCTGTGTTCCCATGCCATCATCCATGACTTGAGCCTTTTTTGCTCTCCCTCATCTATACCTCAGTCAGATGTGGTCACAGCTGCTTTGTCTATTTGCCTGATAGAATTATAAATCTGAGCTATCTCCCGAGCAAGCTCTGTGCAGGGAGCTGCCTAAGAACCGCAACTGGAAATGGAAGCTAGGGAGGAAGAGCCAGATTGTCATGAGTAAGAGCCAGACTGCCAGATCACTGGGCACATGTGAAAAAGTGGATAGTGAAATGACCTGTTAGTCCATCCATTTCCTCCTCCTGCACAGGAAAAAAAAGTCTACATTAGTGAGTGATCCAAGGATAGATATCTGGAGAGACACAGCTGTTGGTAAGGACCATCACTCACACATGAGTTGTCAAGGAGACTTACATCAGCCTAGCTCTAATTTGCTCCTGTGAACTGAAGGTCCATTGACAGTTGGAGTGCATTTGAGGCAATCCTGAAGCACATCTTGTGGTCACTTTCATGCCAAAGAAATCCAATTTGTGCACTTCCAGTCTACTCTGCTGTGTGAGTAAAAGTACTGTAAAGGGGATGCACAGGTGGTTTTCTTCAAAAGCTCCCTCCTGACACAAACTCAACCACTAACATTAGATGCATCTTGAAGAAAAAATGTGCTCTGTAGCTATAGCTATGGCTGTCTACTTGGTGGCTGACCTGTGCTTTATGTGTGTTTTAACCTGAAACTCTGCCAGAGAGCTGCAAAACATAAAAGGCTATGAATTCTTGGCTCCTTGGGAAAGGAGCAAAAAACTCATGTCTCATGTTATAAGCTGTAAAGGGGAACACTAGGCACATTGGTCTTCAAATACAGAGAGAGAGAGAGGGATAAAGAGAAAGAGAGAGAGGGCAGGGGAATAGAAATTATTTCATCTTTGGTACCTAAAATGCTGTACCCCATTTTCCACTGCTCTCTACAGATGCCATTACTTCTTTAATTAGGAATGTTCTGCCTATTTTATGTGGTGTTACAAGCTGAGGAAAATACCGTTATTTTCAGTATACAGAACACAGCTCACTTCAAGCAAGAGCAGAATTACTCTCATTTCACTGAGAGACATAGAATTTTCCTATCAGTATTTTTCAAAAAACAGTAAATTCATTTTTTTAAAACTCAGTTTCCTAGGCACAAAACAATTCCAAAACCTTACTCCAGAAAACATGAAATTTATTTCTGTAACACTTTTTAAAACAGTGTGATTTCTTTGTTTAGAATGTGGTTTCCCAATTCATAAATGTAACCTGAAGACATTTTGTTTCAAGATAATTTTATTTCAGGAATTTTTGTCAATGAGAAGAATGAAATTAAATACAGCATTCAACTACCAGCATCAGGTACATTTTATTTTGAGTCAAAGGAAATCCTTGGTGGGGAGATTTCTACAATATGGAAGAGTGAGGCTTCCACACCCAAGTTCCCACACTGATCCTAGGTTTCCAGCCTGTCTTTTTGTCACACCACTGCTCCTTGACACCAGGCTGGACTTGACACCAGGCTGGACTTGACACCATAGTTAATACAGATGAGCAGGGATGAAATCTTCAGAAATGTTTTCTGCTCTGTTCTGCAAATGTCCAGGAAAGGAGGAACAGAGAGAAAACACCGAGACAGCTGAGGCAATGAAATACCCGACAGAATCATCCCACTTGGCTTCATTCAGCTACTTCTGCTGAGTGCCTTTATCATCCCAGTCACAAAGTCCCACACTGTCCAAAGGAGCCAGTTAAAGCAGATCTAACCTTCTACACAGGATAGCAAAAGGAACCTTTCAGTAGTCCTGGAACTTTCCCCCTTACACTTCTGTACCACACTGGCTGAGCAACATGCCATATTAGTGATTTCTCAGCAGTATTTCTCCAGGAGCACCAGCATGCTGGGAAAATACTTTAAACACTATAAAGATGGAAAAACATGTATGTATACATATCCCCAGGAACAGAAAGGAAGTCATTGACCTTTTAAGTTCCTTCTAAAACAAGTGGATATTTAAATATCTGAACATGGATTTGTTTGAGACCCAGGCACCTTCAAACAAGTGAGGAAGTATTGCTGAAAACACCAACAACTCAAGAATACCAGTGGTTAATCACCTTACATTCCCTTATTTGCTATTATAGACAGATGAATACTCATTATTCCACATAAAACTTTCTGTATGACCTAAGAGATAAGATAGATGTTATAACCTCTGAGCAAAAAGTAATTCCATATTCTTCAAGCTTTCCATAGAAGAACAATTATGTGGTTGAGAGACATATAATCACAAAAGCATTTTACCTTTTCTCCCTTTATTTTAAAAGAAGTTGGTTCTGAGAAGAAAAGAGAAAATAATTCACCCTGTATTGGACACTGTTTGCTCAGTGTAGGCCGAGAAAGTGGAAAATTCCTGCTTGGCATGAACCTGCTTTAAAATTCCACACTGCTGCATTCCCAGAAGGACAAAACTGTGTCACACATCCATTAATGTTCACCACAAGAAACTGCAATTCCATGGTTTGGTTGTACAAATTACAGTCAGCTTTATCCTGTCTTCTCCTTGTATTTCTAGTGGTTGAACTGAACCCTTATTTAGGCTGAATACTACCTCACTCACCTATGTTGATTTCAACACCTAAGTACCTTCTTGAAGAATAATACATGACTCAGAAAAAGGCTGTAGAACATCATTATCATACCACAAATTTTTTGGCAGAGGAATGTAATTTCTGAAGTTTGGCCCTTGCCTCTGACACACTATCCACTGAGAAATTCACATACACCCACACACTGTTTCCACACATACTCCATGCTTTCTGTACTGGAGCTGGTCTTTGGGGTTTTTTAGCAGCAGATTCTCACTCAGAAATTCCAATTTACAAACACAGAAGCCCTTCACCAAAAAAACAGGGAGTCAGTGAAAATTTCTAAAAGGCCACTCAGGGCTGAGAGTTAATTTATGGTAAATATCAGAGAGATAGAACAGAGGAAACATCCTCAAACAGGGTGAAAAGCCAGTAAAAGCTATAAACACAGAAGAAAATACTACTACCTGAGGAAGCATCTTCACTGCATATTACTGAAAACTGAGACATGCACTGAAAAGAGAGCTCTCAAATATATCCAGTTTCTACACTCCTCCGCTGGCAAGAGCTATTGACCAATTTTGGAGACCATGCATTGGCCACATTTATGTCCACTAGTCCAGGGACAAGGCATTCAGCCAAGAGGTAGGTTCAGGTGTGGATTTAAAGCAGGCAGAGCAGGGCTTCAATATCTTCCATGCAGTCTGTAGCCAAAGTATGAAGTTCTTTCTCTCAGAAGGCACCATTTCCTTACATTTCAAAACTATTATTCAACAGGATAGGAAAATATAACTTATCCTGGTGGGAGAAATGCGAGCCAATATTAACCGAAATTATACATAATACATTATACTCTAACTCATAAGGGAAGAAGCCAAGTAGCATGGATAAAGATATCAGAAATTTATGGAGGGTATAGATCTCACTGTAACAAAAATGTAAGGCTGATTGGATGGGACAAAATTGAATAACTTTATTTCAGAACTGGTCAATTAAAACATATATGCAAAAAGCATCAATATATGGAAGAGAAAGGCTATTTTTCTAAGCAAATTTCTTCAGCATGTCAGCAATACTTCGTGTTGTAAGTAAATTCATGGCTTGAAATTATTCAGGGAATGGTTAAATAATGCAATATATCAAATCCATTTTAAAATGAACTGCATTTTCGACTTTCTGGCCACGACAAATTATTCTCAGTCGTAATTTACAATAGGCAACTGTTAATTTACCTAACTCTTATTTTATGAATATGTATTGCCTAATTGCAAGTCCATGGCTCGGGGTAAATAAATACACGATTTATATTCAGATAAGTCGCACAATCAATTTTCAATCTACTGCCTAAAATACAGTATCAGACTGTGACAGGTCTATTTGCATTGACACGAGGTGTCATATTTCTGTGAACTGCAAAATGGAAATGTCAAACCTTATTCAGCAGCCACCAGTGGATCATGCCCAGCAGTAATATCCACAGCAAAACCTCAGAATGTCAGTGGCCTGTCTGCTACTGTTTGACTACAAATTGAACAAAACTCTAATCTAAGCAGGCCAGTCTTCACCCACGGATCAGTTTTGGTGGCGATTTTGTTTCCTACGGTGACTTCTATTTTGACACTTCCTCAGCTACCCAGAGATGAGAGCAGTACTTCTGCCATCAGGTAATGGGAGAAAAGGATGGGACTGTGCCCTCTGCATACTTGGGCTTGGCCTTTCAGGTCATAATCATTGTTAAGAGCAGTCAATCAGGCTTTCAAATTAGTACAAAAGGTTTATTCTGTCTCTTTTTTGAGTGACAGGGCTCATCTTAAACAAATGCTGCATCAGGGATTTTTTTTTTTTTTTTTGCTTATAGAGCTCCCACATCACTGGCTGCTTTTTGCACTTTATTCATGACCATTAAAATTTTTCAATTAAATCGAACATGCTTAAATAACATTCCAAGTTGAAGTATTCCTGACCTTGTCTTTAACCAGGCATGTTAAGATTCACTTTCTCTCTCCAAAACTAAATCTGCACAATGGAAAAAAAGCAGTCCAGGAGAATTCTTTGTATGCTTTGTGCAAGTGCGCTTCAGAGTCCTGTAGAGAAGTAAATACTTTATTCTGTACAGATTTCCATGTTCCTTGGATGGGGCTTCATTTTTCCTCCAGTTTCTCCTGATGAATTCCTGAAGGATGACTGAATTATGACCTGGGTTTGTATTTTCATTCCTTGACTCAGTCACCTGAATATAAGCTCATAATGCCATGGTAGGTGCTCCAGGGTATTGTGCATGCCCTACTTGTGTATATCCAAGATGTGAGTTACCTGGAAACCTTCTGTTACCCATGGCAGCAGTGCATGCAGGGGAGGAGGGGGTGAGGGCAACTCCAAATATTTCAGGTGAACTTAAATCTCTTTATATAGGAAACGAAACTCTATCCTGACCTATGAACCTGATGGATGAGATCAAGCAGAGGAGAAATAGTTAAATTTAGCAAACACTGTAAGTTGTTCCTTCAGCTGCAGCAGTGAAGGTATTCTGACTCACTCGATAACTATTTTCTTACTAGAAGCTTTAGAGCTATTTAATGATGTCGTTATACCCACAAGACCACCTGTCAAAGAAGGGGAACACAATGAAAGTGATGAGGTGGTGGAGTGAGACGGGGAAGATACATTCATTAGAGACATGAGAAGGCAGCTGGTGTTATTGGGCATAAAAAGGAGGTTGGGGAGCCTTGTTAAAAGTTATGTAGTCTCCTAAAGAATTACAGAAAAAAACAGCAAAAAAGTTTGGTGTTATAGAAAAGGATCGGCAATTACAGACCTCCTTTAGTTATACTTCAAATCAAGGGAAATGCAGACAAAAGAGTAAATCACAGTTTTAATCAGTACTAAGAAAAGATTCATTAAAAAAAAAGCTTCCAGTTTCATTTCTTGAATCGGTGTGGGGTTCAGTGAGCGATTTGAATGGAGTCTGCAGACTGGAGTTAATTATTTGCATTAGCATTTCAGATGGCTTCCACGTAAATACCAGCTCTTTGGTGTGTTATGGTCATAGACAAAAAGTAAGATAAATGCTTGATTTCCCTTATAGGATCCTAAATTATGTCATTTAATAGGTAGTCAACAGCATGGGGATTGAATGATACAAGCTTTTGAAAACAGCTCTGGGATCTAATTAATTGGAACAAATTATCCAAAGCAGCTTGGCATTGAGGAAGGAGGACAGACTCAGGGAGAAATTACAGATGGATACACAGAAAAGAAAGCAGAAAGCAAAAAGACCTTTGCTGCTCTTGAAGAGCTGAGCCTTAAGGCCTCTCTGAAAGGGTCTTGCTTCATGGTTCTGTGACTCATTATTATGTATGTGACACCTAAATATTCTTATTTGCTACTCCCTATGCCCAGAATTTAATGTCTCATTGGAGGATCAGACCCAAAAAAACCAGGAAGTTTTAATGGTAGTTGAGTGTGTGGTTGGGGCTGCTCAGCTTGGACCCTCCAATCTCACCCTATAATGAAGCTGTTTGCAGCTATGTGGGGAGACCCTTCCAGAAGGGTGAGCCCTGAGCCTCAGGAGGCAACAGCCAGCAGCTGTGAGAAGCTGGGCAAGTCAGAATGGAAGATATCCCCACCATCCCAATCCCATAACTGACCAAAGTGGGAAGAGACCCCCTGAGCTGTGGCCTGAAGTCTCCTGGAGAAGTGTCCCCTGCCCCTCCCCAGTCTGGTATTGCACTGCAGTGTCTTCTCAGTCAGGACACTCCTCATTCCATCATCCTCAGCAGGATGATGATGCCATGGCACACACTAACACCAAATATACTATACAATAGTTTGGGTTGGAAGGGAATCTTTAACACAATCTAGTTCCAATCCTCCTGCCGTGGGCAGGAACACTTTCTACTATAGCACCTTCCACTGGGTCAAAGCCCCATTCAAATGTCCTTGATTATTTCCAGGGATGGGGTGGTCACAACTTTGGGCAATCTGTTCCAGTGTTTTGCAACTCCCATTGTAAAAAGTTTCTTCCATCTAGTCTGAATCTACCCTCTTTTAGCTTAAAACCAGTACCCCTTATCCTACCACAACAGGATAAAATGTCTATCCCTGCCTTTCCTTTAAGCTCCCTTCTAAGTATTGAAAGGCTGGAATAAGGTCTTCCTGGAGCTTTCTCTGCTCCAGACTGAAAAACCCTAACTCTTTGAGCTTTTCCTCACAGGGCAGATGTTCCACCTGTGACTAAAAGTGTTTTGGGCATTCAAGCCACTTAAGTCTGCTGCCACTAGAGTCTCAAACCACGACACCCACCCCACAGGCCTGGAAGACAATCCTGTTCCCACAGGCTGCTTAGAGCCCCTTGTCAATAGCTAAATATATCAATATTAATGGACATAGAGGATTGTCACCAGCATATTGATAGAGCAAGACAAATAACCTCTGTGGTTTATGCATGCCTGGCATGCACAAACATCTGGCATGCACATATATCACTTTAAATTCCGACAATAAAATCAGAACTCAATGAGATACTGGCATTTTTGGGCCTGGCAGAATGCACTTAGAGCTCTTCAGAACTCAACCATACACCACATAGCACATCCAAGCACTGGCAATGAGTCTTACCTTCAGCTCCTTTCTCTTCACTTGAATCATGAATCTCCACCCCAGAACATCACAGTCACTGACTTAGGAAGCAACCACAACACAACTTAGACATAGTTCGGTCTGTAAAGATGCATAGACTGCCTCCTGCCTCCCTGCCCTGAGATCTGAGGACCTGATCTGACACTGAAATCCTTCCCTACCATCCCACCAACTATCTATTCATTTCCCTTCTGCATTGTTTTCTCCAGCTATGACAAGGCTGCTGTTAGGTCCCTCCAAAGCCACCTCTTCACTAGGCTGAACAAGAGCAACGCGTCAGCCTTTCCTCAAAGGGCAAGTGTTCCAACGCCTCATCATTTTGGTGGCCTCCGTGCAAGTTCAACCAATTTCTTGTACAGACAGACCTAACACTGGACCCAAAACTCCATGTGTTTTCTAATGAGCACTGAGTGATGATCACTTTCCTTGGTCTGACTATTTACCTGCTGATACAGCTCAGAATGTTGTTTGTCGCTGTTGAGCGCTAGCCGAGTGCAAGAACCAGACTGGATCGGGTGAGGCGGAATTCTGATTTTATTATTTAATTCTAAAACTTATATAGACTTTTAAAAGTTTCTCCGGATTGGGTCAATTCAAAACCTCCCCCTAGGCCCATAGGCCAGGTAGAACTGCCCATCTTTCCAGAGACAGTTTCAATAACATCCAAACCTTATCTTTATTTATAGAACACAGGGAGAAGAAGAGAAAAATTCCCATGGGAAAGAATCTGTGCTACCACAGTTGTTGACTTTCATTCCAAAATAAAAAATTGAACAGACAACAAAAATAAGCGTCCACCACTTGTCAGATGTGCATTCCCCTATCTGTCAAACACTGCACATACAGAACTAGAACTTTTAACCTAAACTATCAATAATTAAGCAGTACAGAATAAGTAGATGGCAAACACCATCCTCAAACTGAAATATCTGCAAATGTATGGAATGTACTGTATTCACAAAAAGCATAAAATAGATAAGAATCAAACAAATGTTTTACTATAGAGTAGTTCATCTAGATGTGCTAGAAATTATAGTTTATAATAGCAATTTTCTGAATAACTTTGTTTTAATCAGTACTTTATTTACACAATGACATTTTGACTTATATTGCTGCCCTCAGAAGCACAGTTGTCCAAATAGAATTGTTTCAAGAACATTCTATGCAAACATAGAACCTTGTTCATTGGAGATTCACAGAATACTTCTCTTACCATTAAATAACTATTACTGACTTCCATGAGGCACATCAGCACAGTGAATGCCAAGACCCTGTGCATCTACTCTCAGAAAGTCCAGCCTCTAAAAAATAAGTTAACCTTACCAACAGGAAAACAAAGTAGGAAGTCATGATAGTTAGGCAGTGCAGAAGCAAATACTGACACCATTTCAGAATGAATTCTATATATTTGGCTCACAGCAGTGCCTGTCATTTTCACAGTATTTTTAAAACTATTAGTCTTTTATTTTAAAGCATCATTGTGAGCCAGAAAACTACCACTGTCCCATGTTTACAAGAAATACAAAAATGCTCAAGATTTTTGATAAATGCTGAAGCCACAGAGAAACTTGGGCTCATGACTGACACTGATATTAAATCCACTTCAGTTACTGCCTAACTTTGGAGACTGTCTAAGGTGTAAACGAGTGAGGTTTCTACTAGATAAATTTCCATTAACTTTCTGCTCAGAAATGGCTCCATCTTGGCATAGCTTTGCAGATCTATATTTATCTTCCATCCAGCCTTTCTCAGACACTTTTAGGTACAAATCCTTAAACACTCTAACAACATCTTTATCAAGCAATTACTTCGAAAGAGACTCTTACTGTCCTGCTCCTCTCCTATGCTCTCCTATGCAAGAAGTCAATAAGAGTATTCATCCAGACACTAACATCTGGGTGCAGTTTTACCCTCCTCCAGAGGTCATGCAAAACTATTACTGGATCTATCTGTTCCACCAGGAATCTGTCCTAGCAATATGCTGTGGCATACTACTAGGACAGCCCTACTGCTTCCAGTGGCCATCATAGCTGAGCAATGACTTAGGCATCTCTGGACTGCTCCATTCACCATTCAGTTGCACAAAGACACCAGACATCTGCCATTGAGCATGAAATCCAACTCTCACAGGGCTTGCATTAAAAACCTAACCATTTATTTCATCCTGCTGCAGGTCTAGCTGCAAAATGCCACTGTCTCTATGACACTTCTTCAGAAAGCTAAGGGAGTGAGTCAAGTTTAAATGAGAAGTGTGTTTGATTTGGTTTGGGGTTTTTTCCTGCAACTTTATAATTTCTTTGGGAAAAGAACTATTTTCCAAAAAATAAGATTGAAATGGTGAGTTTCATTAACAAGCTTTATGAAGCTTATTGTTAGAAACTGAGTACCAGTGAGGTGATTTCCCTTGATTACAATTACAGGAGCTAACTTAGTTAATGCCAAGTAGTTGTCTGTGCTTTTGCCAAGTAAGAACTATTTCAGAGCTATAAAGATTTCAGAATATTGTGTAAATGCATATTTTATTTAGATTTCTTATCCCAAGTGTTTAAAACACGTATTCATTATAAAATAATTTCTTCAGTTTATGCCATGGGCTATTAAAAATAAGTTTTACATGATTTAATTACTCTGCTGGGGTAATAGGTGAATAGAAAGCATTAAATCTTACGTTGTTTAAAAACCTTATATCTACATAGTAAGTGTTGGGTGCATTGTCATCTCCCAAAGTACAAACTTTTATCTTTTGGATGTGGAAAACATCCCCTTTGTTAATGTAGTTGATATAAAATATATGGCTCACTTCCCAAATTCTAGTGAGGGTCTCTCCCTCTAAAAAATTATTTATTTAGTAACCACTGACTGATAGAACAGCAAGAATTTGTTCATCCATTTCAAGGCATAGTTCATATAATTTAACCATCCACATGTGTTAGCCAAAGCCCTTCAATAAAAAAAGATAAATAATGAAACCTAATGTTCCTCTTCTTATAATGATCCTTTAGGCCTCATCTACGCACAAAGTTAATTAGTTTAAACTGGCAGAGGGAAAGCCTTGCCATCAGGCTTACAAAGGTAGGTAGCAATTTTTCATTCAAGTACATCTTTGTGTAAAACTTTATGATATTTCCTATCATCAAAATCTACAGAAAAAATATTATGCTGAGAGTGTTTAACTGAAAGAGGTTACTGCATTTAATTAAACTGACCCTAAAATTGGGATAATTCTCCCCTATCTGTAGTTATCCAAAATGTACGTGTCTAGTGTGAAGTAATTGACTAAAGCTCTAATGTCTATGCAGAAAGATGAGACTCTTCAAAGGGTAATTAATCCTCTGCTAAGTCAGGAAGGATGAATCACCCTCTGGAAATACCTTTTTCCATCAACAGTACTTTTTCACATCATGCATAATAAAACTGTGAAACTCATTACCGCAGGATGCTGTGGAGGCACAGACGAAAGGCACTAATGCATTTAAAAGCCCTGGACTAATTCATGGAGAGGGGGTGCAGCAAGCAGATGGTCTGAAAATAGTCATCAGCTCAGGAAGTCCATGAACAATATATCTGGAAGGTGGAAAGTATTGTGTACTGCTTAGTTCTTATACTCTTCTCTAAACATCTGGTACCAGCCCCTGTTGGAAAAGAATCCCAGATTAGATGGTCTGTTGGTCCAGCCCATGGGATAGCTCTATTGTTCTAAAGTTAACTCACGTCCTCAGTTAACATAACTATTCCCCTTAAGGATCCATGTGTACTCAGATACCAGGTACTTTTCCTTTATGTAAAGGGATACTATTCTATTTAGTATTAAGATATTTTGTTTCAATCTAAGATACTTTTTGGTGTAAAGTGTGTGTCTTTTGGGTCAGCCAATACTCTTTATAAGCAGCAATTTGCAGAAAAATATTTCTGTATGTGCTAACAGTATTTCCTCAAAAGAAAGATCAAATAACTTTGTTTGGATACAATGTATTGTTACCTACCATCTGTATCTCTGATATACCAGGTATCTGTAACCAGTCATCAAAACCTGAGGCTTAATTTCTGTAAAAGTCCTTCTATAACATATTTAATATTTAAGCAAACACACACTGAGAACACAAACATGTCATCTTAAAACATGATTGCAATAGAAACATGCCTGAGAATAATAACATAATTGGAATAGGAAATTAGCAGGCATGACCTGCAGGAATACATCATGATACCCAGTAAACCTTCCAAATTTTCTTACTATCATTTTCTGTATTAATGATACCTGTTCTTTCCTATGTCTCATTAGCTTTGTTAAATTTCTGGGACTGTGGTAGTCTTTCCAAATATAGGGTCATTGTTTTCAAGAGCTACTAACAGAAAAAACTTGTACATATTCTAAAGACATTTTTTAGACAGTAATTACTGAATTATGGAAGGTTGGTCTCACCAGGATCAAACAATTGTAAAAAGGACCTCAAATGAAAAGGTGAAAAGGAAGGAAAAAGCATCTTTTCAGTCTGACTGCAACAAGATTGATAGATGCTGTAATGAAATTGAGGACCGTTTTCTGGGAAATGTGTTCCAAATCCTGGAATTTCACTCTCCATTGTTCATGGCCATCCATGTGATGTGAACTTTTAAAGATGCCTTTTTTCTTTAAAATATCATTGTAATTCTGATGATTCTGTTCAGCTACCAGTGAGTTATTTTTATACTTCACAGGGACTTTCTTTTGACACAAAAAACTTTCTATTAAAGTCTTATGGGGTTAGATCATAAAATTACTTGTAACTTCATTTAGCTAATTGTAACACTGATTTCCAGAGCCTTGGAGACATTTAAAACATTCCTGGTGTAGGAATTAGTTGTGAAAATATACTCCATGTCTTTCTTCAAATTTGGCAGATGATTATATTCCTTTCCTCTATATAAATAATGTTTATACAGGTGCTAGAACTACTATAGGATCCAGGAAATACATCTGTATTCCGTTGTCCCAAGTCTGCTGGTCAAATCAATAGTTATTCAGCCCTAGATCCTTCTATATGGTAGGTAAATCCATGGCGTACATGCAATAAAGAGAGGAGTAATAACTACTTTCCCACAGAAAGACTATCAATGTAACTTTGTAGCTCACAGAGGAAACTGCGTTCCAGGAGGAAACATTTAAAATCGTGTATTTATGCTAAACCATATTAAATCTAGTATTAATTGAGGCAGCACACTGTATTTCCCTCCGGCAGTGAGGCAGGATCAGTGAAAAGATGTTGAAACCTGGATAAGGCTTAGGTTTCAGGCAATACCTTTCAAAACGTTTTCAAACATCTATGCCATCTTCAAACACAAGCCATTGTGAAGTGAGGCAAACCAAGAATGCGAAGCACAATTTTTCTGTATTTGCCTTTCCTGTTGCCTTCATGGACTGAAGTTAGCAAATTGTCATGTGCCATTATTCCAGCCTAGAGCTAAGATTCTATTTAACTATTGGCACTCAATTTAGGAACCCCACATTAAAGGTCTTCTCTAATCAACAGAGAAGAGACTTCAGAGGAAGATTCAGCTTGTCTGAACTGCCTTCTGTCTGTCTTGGCATTGAATGTACAGGGAGCTCTGCAACCCAGTTCATAACTTCAGTTACAAGCAGGCCGTGCATGTGGTTTTCTGCAGCTTATTTTAAGCCTAAACCAGACAGTCCACAAAGCAGCACTAGTGCATAACAGCTATTCTGGGCTAGACTCAAAGCTTTAACCTTTATGTGCCTCTATGGTCCTAGTCTCCAGAAAATTCGGATTTCAAAATCCTTGTTTGTAAATGGAAACCCAATGCCTGACTCACTCTCATGCTCTCATGGATTATATTTGAAGGATTAGAGAAACACCTGCATCCCTGAGTGGCATAAACTGAGAGCAGCTACATTAGGCAGAAAGACTAATTGGGATAGACAAAACCAAGAGAGATATTTTAAATCAGATGCACCAAAACTTCCAAACTTTCATTACATAGTTCTGGCCATGTAATGCTGAAATCTCTCCACAAGTTAAAAACAAGCCTCTCTGGATCTGATGAACAGTGACTTTCACATCTGCTTGCTTCAATTCAGACATCATTTGGAATAAAGCAAATATGAGGCTTTGACATTTTCTCTTTGTTGATAGAATCAGTGTTTTCCTTTAATCTCATTATTCTTTCTTAAATTGCCTCAGTCAGGATCACACTTTGTGTTTCATTACAGGCTCCCTGATTCTTCCAAACAAACCCAATCCTCACCTCATCTTTTTGAACTCCTTCCTGATACTACCTGATTTCTTTCTAGTTTCTATTTTGTCATCCCAGCCTAAATCTCCCAAGACAGTTTTCAAGTTTTCATTAGACTTTAAGACACAAGTCCCTTCCTTGACTTACTAGGATCCACCCCAAACCTTGAGTCTATTCCTTTCTCTCCACTACCACTCTTTTTTCACTGGGATGTTAACCCTCTAGCTCATCTTGAAATAGCAGTTACAGGCAAAATTGAACGGTACCACTGTCCTCTCTTCCTCCGACCCCCAAATACCCTATGAATTTGGGATTACACTGAGAGTGGTGGAGGTTAGATAGAGACTATTAGCTAGTGAAGGACCAAAACAACACAGAATGGAAGGAACAGGGATTTGTAGTTCTAGACTGAGACTAAGAAGAGTCAACGCAACTCTGCAAACTTCACTGAGCTTAAACAGATACCTGCGTAATTGGAAAAGAATAGAAATTTGCAATGTGTACAAGGAGTTAAGTTAGAACAGTTCATTTAAAATGTAATTACTTTCTATTGTGGTTCAGTTTGGGTGCTATCATTTCAAAAAGAAATATTGACTTGCTCTCACCTTTCTAAGACCTTTTCACATTTTTTGGGTAATTTTGTTTGGCTTGTCAAACACAAGAAGGCTGCATTATTAATAATATTCTAATGTGGCAGGTGCATATTTGTGTGTGGGAAGGTGTTGTTTTAAAGTGACAGCTGAACCTTTCATGAAATATAAGGTTTTCTCCCAGGAGAAAGTCATCATCTTTCTTCTTTTTTTTCTCAGGGTATAGTACATTATATGCTAGAAGATGTTAATATTAGAAGTGGAACAGATGGCTCAGATTGAGACTGGGGGCACAACTACAACTTAGAGATGAAGAAAGAGATTCAAAGAGGAACAAACAAGAGTAGAAAATTCAATTAAAATGTTCAATTTTGAGGAAGCAGGTGTGTGGGTTTTGAGACTTCTACATTCTCAATTAGAGTAACCCATTTGTGAGGCTTGTTATGAACTTGTCTAACCCTATTGCTGGCATTCTACTACATATGCATACTTGAAAGGAATTTTAAATGTCATTGGGTAGCTCTTGCTCTCTCTTCCTCTCTCTTTGGTTACATCTGAGAATCTGACGGCTCTATTTCACTGGAAGGGCTGACAAGCCTGTGATTCTCATTAGGCACAGCAGCACAGAGATGTTTTGGGATCCTTCTGAATGGAGGGCTCTCCAATAACTCGGCCCTATACTGATGTCGTTATTAGCTAGCACAGAAAGTGCCCAAAGATTTTCAGCAAAATCACAATCTAGAATAACTACCGTATTATAAAATTCATATCCTCCTAAGAACAGATTGTGTATGGCTCTGTATAAGATTCAGCACTTTTGTCCCAATCCCTAAGACTCTGCTAGGCATTGTTCTTGTTAACTTATTTTTCAAAGCTTTTCAAAAGATTGGACTGAAGACCAACTGGCTTACCAAGGCCAATAAACAAGATAATATTACCTGTTTCATAAAATACCACAACGTCTGCCTTAAAGTCAACCAGAGAGTTTTTCCCTAACTTACATGTCACTCAAGAACCTCCTCACTCTTAAAGCCTTATTCTGATTCCAGTTTCACACAGTTTGCTAATTTTATTTAGCTTCCAGACAAGCTCCTAGCACAGGTGTTTTTGTGTTCACAGTTAGATCTCTTTGCATGCTGTCCCTAAATGTTGGGAGTTGCTTCTTAATCCACAGTACAGTACCCAAAGCAGCAGTGAGTAAAGTAAATCATCTCCTAATCCCTTTCCCTTCTCTTTCAGATTGTCATCCCCACAAGCAGAACCTACATGCTGCTTATACAGCAGATTTTACACAAAATGTGGATTCTGGATGACTAAGGAGTGAAAAAAAAGTCAAAGGCCTAAAACTTCTTCCTAAGAATTACTTTCCAGCATCCTTGTTTGAAGCAGAAATTGTCTGTGATAAGACAATAGCCCCGCATACCTGACACATGTAGTGCACTTCCTGCAACCCATGTCATTGTTTCCGGAAGAAGAGAGTCCAATGAAAAATCTGAAGATACACCTCATCTAATCAGATTTTTACCTGGATCATGACTCATGTTGAATCATAAAACATGAGTGGACTTCAGCTTATTGACAGCTATTCTGTGAATAGTTGTCTGTCTCCCAGGCATCAAACGATCCAGCAGAATTAAAACATGTTCAGGCTGTCCTCAAAATTCTAACACTTGTGATGGAAAAATAAAACTAAAGACAGCTAAAAGGTGTCCTAAAACTAGGGCGTCAATATTTTTGAAATTGCTTTACACCACACAAGCCATTGCCTCTCCACTGAGCGAAGCAGTCCTTGCCCTTTAATGATTTTTGTCTGCTAGTTAAATCAAAGGTGCAAATATGAGTCCTTTGACACCAAGCGGTTCATGCCATTCTGTAGAAATGTCACATGATGACTGTACAAGCTGTTAATATAAAGTGATTGACATATCATCTTAACTACCCTCTCAGGTACTCTTTCTGAGACAATCAATTTGGTGTTCTATCTCATTAAATTTCACTATTTTGGTACCTTATATTAGTTGAAAGAGACACTCTACAGTGTCCTTGAACTGAAGGTATTTAAAGATCATTCTCACAGATGGGAATCCTGATCAGATAAGAGTCAGACCTGTTGCAAGCTGTCAAAAGGAAAGAGAAAAAGTGAAAGAAAAATTATGCACCACAAAACTGACTGAGGGAGACTGAGATCTTCAAATGGGTGCCAGGTCCTTTTTATATAATATTAGAGAGAATCCAGCAGCAGCCAGCAGTCAGTGTAAGGAATGACAGTCATGCTATGAAAACCAAAATGTCATGACATATAAAGGCATTACAGCAGGAAGGCAAAGTTTATTGCTCTGCTGCTTCTCTACTTGTTAATAATAAATTACCGCATTAATAACCCTTTATATTTATCCTATTGGAGCTGATATGATTAGTGATAAAACTTTTAACTACATTAGCAACACTACACTAATTGCATTAACTGGCATAATAAAGTTAACGTATAAGTACGGTGTCCTTGATACACACATGGTAAGATTGCACATCTCATTAAGATTAATATTGTTGGAATAATGTCACACTATTTTTATCCAAGGCTGTATTACCAAACAACCATGACCCCCTGACATGAAGTTTTAAAATTTAATATTAGGTAACAGGATTAAAGCAGTCTTTTTCAGATGCAAATTTAGAGGTGGTTTTATATAAATCAGAAGTTAATCAACCAAGGCCAGTTTAAGTCCTATGAGATCCTTGCCCTGAAAGAGGCTGTATCAGCATAAATGGCCCAGGCAGCCTGAAACAGCTGATTAGGATTTATTAGTCTGAGCAGCAGGCAAACACCAGTTTCCTCACATTTACTCCCGGTTCTAAATGACCTCTGACAAATAATATTGTCTCATTCTGTACTCACATCTACTTTGGCTTGCTGGAGACTTTAATCAAACCAGGCTGTGGATTAGAAGGAATTTATGAAAATAGCAAAAGCCATTTTTTCTAAACTGCACTCTCACCATAAAAAAAATAGAAGCACACTGATTTTAGCATAAAATCTGATGCACAGGCCAACACTTAACAGGACAAGTCTAGGAATGGAGAGGAAACTCTATCAAAACCAAATGAGCCAGGATTGTCTAATCATTTAACAGCAATTTGTGAACAAGCAGCAGAGATACAACAGAACAGTTTTCTCAAGAGAAGAGGTGACAAAGGTTCTAGATTATGATGTGCACTCACAATTCTTGATTCTACAGCCATAGTGGGGACCCCTCCACCCCAGACAATGGCTAGCTCTGGGCCAAGGCTGTCCCCTCCTCAGTGTGTGGGACACTCCCAACTTGCTCTGAGCCACATGGCTCTTCCCCTTTCAAGTCTGTGCTTTGAAGGTAGGAGACAAACACAGGGGCTCAGGCATCCTCATACTGGGCACAAGCAGAGCAGCCTCCTCTTTCCGTGAAGGGCGTCAGGTTGTTGCTGTGAACACCCATCCTTGTGCTTCAATTCCTCCTTAGGTAAAACAAGGAATCCAGCATCTACTTACCTTGTAACAGTGCTGTAAGTGGAATTGCAGTTTGGATCACAGGATCCCACATGCAACACCTCAACAACAAAAGTCCTGATTTACTAGGCAAGAGAAATACTCTCCCTTGAGGGCAGCCATATTTTTAGTTGAATGTTCCCTTAAAATACATGACCCTTTTGGCCTGCCAAATAGCTACACTGAAGCAGTCAAATTTCTTTCAGTAAAACTCTGAATGGAATAACTTTAAAATCCAATATTTATTCATGTCACACCACAGTAATTTGATATGTAATAAACATTAAGATAAATATAATTCTGTAGTTGATGAATCTGAACTTTGCTCTGTAGCTCAGATCTCTGGGGGAGACATGATACTTGACATTTAATTTCAAAAGCAAGGTAGTCTCATGGAGAAAGAAGCTTTTCTGTTTCGATAGTAAAAAAGCATTGGTGCATTTTATTTGATATGGTGGATTTGCTTGGCTTTATTTTCACATTTTAATAAGCTCACCTATTAAAGTATAATGAAAATAGAAGGATCATCTATCATAAGGAGAGATGGGTACAAATATTTTCTTTGCCTTGTTGTATAGAAGAGAAACAGTTTTCTTTCCACTGATAAAAATAAATGTAAATCCCTCACTTTATTCCTCTTATTTCCCCTCTTCCTTACAAATGCCTTATCCTATTTTAATTGCCAGAAAGCAGAAAAGACCTCCCTTCCCTTTTATAAAGGGGCACCAGAGGCACAGAGACATCTGCTCTAGTGTTTATCCGGGATCAGGAGTGCACTTTTGAAGCAACTCTCCTGCCCGTCCCCACTGAACCATGCTTTGCTTCTCTGTCTTCAAGAGCATGAATGGGATCTGTTTTTATTGAAAGCAAAACCCAGTGGGTTGCTCCAAGAACACCCCTAATGTGTTCAAACCCCTGACAGGTATTCAGCCCTTGGGACAGGGCCAGAGCTGTTACTGAGTACAAAACCCCAGAGCACAGTGAGACAGTTCTCAGCTCAGCTGTATCACTCCATGGACCCACCCATGTGTCATCACTGCAACAAACTGACCCTTGGATCTCCTGGGTTCCATTATACTGACACCATGGTACAAGTTCTGCTTCGAGGAGCCAAAAATGGCTCCAGACATTACCACAGTCATAGGACCCCAGCTAGAAGCAGTAATTCTGTCTGCAAGTACTAGCCTCAAATATTCATGTATGCCAACCTACCACCTCTAGACTCTCCACAGTTTAGAATTTCACTCCAAAACTACTGCTCAGAGATTATATTCTAACTAACTAATACCTTGCCTGTGTTCATATTACCTTTATATCATATTGCTTGACTACTTTATTTCTCTCTGGGTTTAGAGAGAAGAGTGCTGGGGCTTCATCTTTCTTCTCCCTACAGTGTCATATCAGGTCAAGAGTACATGTAAGAGCATCATGCCTTTTAGTGACCAGCCCCAAAACAAAACAGCAGATAGCATTTAGAGTCAAACTTGAGAACCTTTATACCAGAACAACATTAATGTTCTGCTGACATCTGGATGTAGCTGCCTCTTCATCTCTGGGCCCCATCTGAGAAGAACAGGTTTAGGTACTACTATAATGAGAAAGGTAACAATACTTCAGCAGACAAGGAGGTACTGGGGTTCAGGAGCAAGGAAGGGTGTATGAGTTGGGGAGTACTGATGGATGCAAAAAGAGACCCTATATCTAGACTCCAACCTCTGATCACAGGTATCAAGTGTACCTCATTTATGTGGATATGAGCTGCAGTGCTCTTTTTCCCAGGCACTCTCCGAGATGTCCTCATCAGCTATTTCTCAGCAGCTCCTAATTATTTCTCACCTACTATGAACTTCTCCCTAATTACTCCTTCCCTGTCTCTCCAGGGCTTCTGCAAGAATGACAATGCCATTTGAAAATCTGAAGTGGCTCTGAGCTCCAAAGTTAACCTTTTGTGCACTCCTCTGTTCCTCCAAGGCTTTTACCTTCTCACGAAAACTAAATTTGAAAATGCCTCAGCAAAGTCAGTTAACTAAAGACCATTCTTCTCAGGCTGCCTTGAGGATGGAGTGGTAAACCGTATGAGAAGTCTTGGAGAGGTTGACTGCATTTTTCTTTTATTTAGACTGAAGGAGTGTTAGTAAATACTCATTTCTGTAAAGAGGTCACAGAAGTCAAAATGCCAAGAGGTCATTAAACAGCTTCTCTAACCGCTTAAACATGCAAAGCAAAAGGTCTCTCAGGACTAATCACTTTCTTTTATTGCATCTATCCATTCATCTCATTCTTGGTTCCTTTTGAGACCTAAATTTCCTAAAGTCACACTTTCTCCCCAGAGTGACAGTGACAGGTAAGCTACCCAGCCACATCCATCCTTCTCCCCACACCTAATGAAGAGAAGAGCTTTGGAGATTCCATTGCCCTTGCTACTGCTCAAGAACAGCACTCCTTCCTGCTCCACTGCTTCCACTTTAATTGGATCAAGTCCACTGAGTCTTTTTCCCAGGGCAAGACAAAAATAATTTGTTTACTCTAAATGGATCAAGCTGCACTCCTATGCGCTATAAACACTGCCATCATAGTTCAGCTATGTTTATTCCTCATGGTTTTTTGGACTAGAATATCACTGAAAATCATTTCAGTCACTGCCATTCTTTCTGGCAGCCTGTGATCCTTCTCCTCAGGCATCTTTTGTACATGTCACGTATGAACTAATTCTCCTGAGTCACCATCTTCCTCATGGACCATGGAAAGTGATTCCTCTGCCATTTTTTGTTTCCATTTCTATTTAGTTTTGGGTTGTTTTTTTTTAACTTGTTCTCTCTTCGTTCTCCATTGACTTTTCTCTGCCAATATTTAAACTTAATAGGCAGATAGTGCTGAATAAGAAATTGACAGCCAAGGAGTAAGCTTGAATACCACATCCCATCTGTTTACTTTGAGCAACCCAATTAACTCCCTTTCCAAGACAAAGCCCAGGAGCTGTCTGGAAAATCTTTCCCTGCAAGCACAACTTCCAAATGGCAGTATGGGTGACATTGCACCTGCTTTGGTTTCCCCAGCCATGAGTCTTCCAACACTCTTTCAGCAGGCTCCCTTACTTTCAAACTTCTTTACAGGTTGTCATGGCAATCAATGTAGCGCCATGCTATCCTATGAAAACAAGATTCTGGCTATAACACAGTTCTCATATTGTTTCTAACATTCCAATGCAAAAAAAAAGGAAAACAAAAGTATTTTTGGGTCACCAGGACATCACAGGACACCAAGAAGGCCCACCATACCATGATCTACAGAGCAAAAATATAGAAACTGTAGAGAAGAATGGCCTTAAGCATGTGCACGAGGCAGTTGATACTCACAAGCATCTGTGAGCAATCAGAAAATGAAGATGTAATGCAAAGAACCAACTGCTCTGTACCTCAGGATTCTCCTTTATCTCTTTATTTGCATGTGTGAGCTGCCCAAGAGGCTGCTGCACTGAATGTACTTCCTGTGGAGAGTTCAAGTATGAGTAGCATACACGGTAGCAGGTAACCAGTACAATCCAAGAACTCACTGATGTCAATAACTGGGCCAAGCTTCACCTCTTTAGGACAAGGAACACATCGTTCAAACATATGCATCATCTAAGTACTGTGTAGTCAGCATTCAGACAGCCTAGAAACACTCTTACAGACACCACATAGCTATTTCCATATATCATCGAGCTGAAAGCCTGAAGGAAGCATCAAAAGAAGCCCAAAAAGTAATTTTGGACATTTGGAAATGTTTAAGTTTAAGATGAGTGAGTCTTTCAACAAATGATCCCATCCTTTAACTAAGCATTTCAGCAGCCCTTTCCAGTTAATACATAAGCTATTCTATAGTCATAGAAGAAAATAGCAAACATAAGTTGAAATGTTGGTTTGACCCAGGTAATTTCTTAAACCACTTTTGCTTCTCTCAGATTAGGCTGTCACAAGTGAAGGGCATGGCTGGACAGACAGGTAGGACTGATTAAACTGTCATATGCCAGTAATATACTAATACATTCTCTGCAGGAGAACCAGAGTGGCAACCTTGCTGTCACTCCTGATGTTTCATTATGTATGGCCACAAATGAAGTCCCTGAGGATGTCAAGGAATAAACAGGAGGACATAAAGAAGGGAAGCTTGTGTTATGCATGCACAAGTAGGGAACAACAGTCATTAGTCAAGGACTTAACTGTAGGGACACAAATGATGGTACTGTAGCTGGACTCGAGGTCCCTTACAACTCGAGATATTCTATGATTACTCCCACAGGACCCAGCTCTCTCATTATTTGTTTTTTGAAGAAATCATTTGCTTAAAATCAAAATGGATACAAACTACATTCACAGAAGTCTGACAGGTCACCATCATAGATTTTGTCTTTAAAATCTCATTCATATTACTTTTCCTGACTCTTGCAAAACAGAAGGACAAGATCAAGAACAGCCCTTATGACTAAATTTCACATAAATAGTGCACAAAAGATCTGGAATTTGGGTGCAACTAAAATAAGCCTTTGCAAATGAGAATGCTTATAAAATGTCTTCTGAAAGCAAAACAAAACAAACACCAACCTGCCATAATTCATCAAGATGGCTTTGAAAAGAAAAACTTCAAAAGTTCATACATAGATTTGTCAGAGAACTTCTTCCTTCCATCCTGATCCTAACCAGAAACAAAACATATGAATGCCTAAATAAGTATATTTTCAATCAATAATCATGGTTACAGTGCTGCCTTCCACTGTTCCACTTTTACTGCAACTCATCTCACAGGTGTGTTTACTCTGTAGTGAGCCAGCCAGGCATGTGTCTGTAGCAATATGTTGTCCGAACAAGTAGCATTCACTTAATATTTACAGTTCCAATTTAGAACTTACTGTAAAAAAAAAAAATTAATCCTGGGATTGGCTTCAACAAAAGCTAAAGGCTTGTGCCAGTATCAGAATAGGCGTGTCTGTGCACGGACATCTCTCTGAGATCAAGCATTCAGCTTCCCCTCATGATGGAACAAACAGAAATTAAATTTTGGTCTGCCTTTACTGTGGAATTAATTCCTTTTCTTTGTGTGCCTAAGCAGCCTCCACCATGGATCTGAATATCACTGTTTCCATTACCCTTTCTCCAACCCAGGAGCAGTCCAAACCAAAACCCTCAGAAGACTATGACAGTATTCCTACAAGCTACAACCTGCAGCAGACTTCTGGAAAGCTTTACTGTTCAAACACTATGGATGTAATGGACTACATTCTCTAATCAACATTCCCTTCAGGTTTTTATTACTTCAGATATGATTTTCCAGTCCCCGTTATTTCAAATTTGCTTTGAAACTCTGCAAGTTCTGCATTTGAATGCTTTGGGGTTTGTTCTGACTTACAGGGCAAAGGTTGAATGTGCAATTATTCTACTTAGTTGTGGCCTGACATGCTCTTGTATTTTGTTTCTTTTATCCTAAGATTCTCCAAGTTTTCATTTCAAACAAGTATCTTCTATAGGGGAAATAAATTCCCACAACATCAGGAGAAACAAGATGCTCTTTTCCTATAACAGCAGGGAAGATGAAGCATGTGTATCCACAGCATCACAACACAGCACAACTGAATTAGGCTTACAGTTCCAGACCCCATCTAATGTCCTCCTGATTTCTGCATTATTTAAAAACAGAGACACAGAGCAATTTACTGCCCTCCATCTGTCAGCTTTCAGTGATGTTAGAAATAAGGCTGCACTTTCCTTTGAGATGTGAAACAAAGACAAGCAACAATGCCATGTGCACCAAAGGGTGCCAGTTTACACCAAACTACAAATGAATGCCATATTTCTGAGCTGTATTGAGTTTGAGAAAACAGGGGGTGAGTAACTCATAGGGAACAGAAACAGCTGACTCATTGTTTCAGGCAAGCCTTCAGCAATCAATTAATTGCCTGATCAATGCAGCATGATCTAGGAAGCTTAATCGAAGAGAATTAATACTTGGGAAGCACATATCTCTGGGCAGGGGGAACCACTGCCAGTAAACTTAACAGCCTTTGGAAATGCAGCTGCATTTGTTTTAGGAAGAAAAATTATGTGAAACAAGTTATAAGGACATCATGGATAGCTGACATCCAGAGTAATATCCTTCAAAAGGGACGGTTCAGACTGAGAATTTACTGACACCCACAGACTCCAGGGGCAATAGTGCTAACACATACATGTTCACATTTGGAACCCAACAGCAGGAAGCCATGAATTCTTTTATCATGCCATCACAAAGTTGAGGAATAAAGAACAATCTTCCTGTAGGCTGTGTGACTGTGCAGACTAGCTGATTAATTGATGAATATGTGAAATGAAGTGAATGTGAATGTAATGAAAGATATTGTATGAGCCAACAATACTGACTTTACTACTCTTCCTCCCTTGGAGACATGAGTGCCTTTTCCACACTAGAATACAGCAGGTTACAGGGAAAGAAATATATTGCTTGTCCTTGCGAAATAAAAGATGCATTTTGAGGAAAGACAAGCACATTAAACAGTTCATAAAACTCTAAGAACTGTTAATAAATTGTTCTAACTTCATAATTCAAGGCCTGAACTTGTCACTGTTTCTACAGCACTGCCTGGATTTTCATCTGGACTCAGGCCAGGTAAGCAGATAGGTTAGAATACAGATTGGTTCCTTTTGTATAGGAATTCATATACCTCATACAGCTGCATGGCATTTTTCCTTACTAGTCTGCAAGAATGTGGGTAGGAAAACACAAATCCCACATTTAGTGTGTGAGCTGCTCCTTATCCAGTGAGTCTGGGTTTTGGCTGCATGCCCTTAATTTTTGGTAAATGGAAGGTAATTTCACATTTCACAGTGAAAACAAGTTCTGCAAAATTGCTTTTCTATCTATTAATCACAAACTAAGCAGAGAAGTGACAGTGACCTCAACTCAGCTAGCATACCATGATAATGTATGCCTTTCAGTATCTAAAGGGGGTCTACAAGAGAGCTGGAGGGGGACTTTTTACAAAGGTTGTAGTGTCAGGATACAGAGGAAAGGTTTTAAACTGCAAAGAGGAAAGATTTAAGCTAGATATTAGGAAGAAATTCTTTACTGTGAGGGTGGTGAAGCACAAGAAACAGATTGCCCAGGAAGGCTGCGGATGCCCCATCCCTGGACGTGTTCAAGGCCAGGTTGGATGAGGCTTTGCACGACCTAGGATAGTGGAAGGTGTCCCTTTCCATGGCAAGGGGGTTGGAACTGGATGACCTCGAAGGTCCTTTCCAACTCAAACCATTCTGTGGCTCTATGATTCCATTACTCTATGCATTAAACCATCACAATATCAATCATGTATCACCATGTTGAAATACGTGGGGACATAGGAAGCTCTACCCTACATAAATAAATAAATGAAATGGACTTCCAAATATGTCATTCTTCTCCTACTTTGTTTTTCCAATCTGGCTTAATAAGCATTGTGTTTCTTTTTGTTCCAGACAAACTTGGTGTAAGTGCAGCTGTTTTATCCTTCTAATACTCCTAAGACCTATTTTGTCTAGACATCCTCAAAATTTTGTTTATAAGCAAAAAGGAAGCACACTTGATACATACAAAGCCAAGACTCCACTGTACATATAATTGAAATCTTAAACATCTTATCACTATTAGTCCAGATTCCTTAACTTAGAGGAGTATGATCTTCATGGTCTCAAAGGTTTCTTCTCCTTCCTCTCTTTAGGATCCATTTGGGTTTCATGGGTCTATTTGGGGGTTCATTTCACACATTTATTAACATGCTTTTACACCTTGTTCTTTCTTAGTCTGCAGCTCCATGTCACACCTAAATTCACTGTATACCAAGCCTTTCACACGTCAGACGCTTGTTCTTTGTCCACTTTGCTATCCATAAAACCAGGTTTGACAAGCTCCACATCGGCATTTCTTTTGACTGGCCGTGCATGAGTTGTTTATAGCCGTCATGTCTGCAGTGCCAGCCTGTGCCCCAACCCTTGTCATCCCCTGCCTGTGCTCCTCTATGTCCAGTGTCTCCACTTCTTTGCTCTCCTCCCAGACTTATATTTCTCTATGCTACATCATTATGCTAAAGCCATAAAACTATGTAGGTGCAATAGAAAGACAAACAAAAGTAAAACAAATTAGCCGTAGACACCTGGTCAATTAGAAAAATTGCTGTTACAGCTACAGCAAGTAAAACAGCTCAGGCGGGTCACCAAGAGTTCAGACAAAGCAAACCTGACATACCTCAGTCCTGCAGCCCTGCAAATTCAGCACAAAGCTTATGGCCTGTTACCAGCCAAAGCAATACTGTCTTGCAGGTCTACACAGGTAAAAGTTTTCAAAGGAATTTTATTCTCAGTCAGAGAAGTGTTTGTCAGAGCCCCATGTAGAAATGCAGTAGACATGAAACTGAGCATGTCAGTTTTAAGACACTCTTCAGAAGCATACAGCACTGGTGACACTTATCTAGATGGATCACTTAGAAAAATCACTTAGAAAAATGGGGTGCATTCAGGCCCCATTTGATTGCTGATAGCTACATGTTATTGCCTCTAGCTAGAGATATAAAATGAAGTGTGACCAAAAAAAAGAAAGAAAATCCTCAGCTTACTTGATTACCTTGCACATTTTTGCTATGCAGGATTTGTTATGGAAGAAAGAAATCTGATGGGCAAGAGTTAATGACTCCAGGATATTAATATCATCTCGTTTTCTTTCTGTCCCATTTCCAGTCAATGGCTTCAATTATGCCAACGTTCACCAAAGCACTTAGCATCATACATTCAGGTGGTCCCACATGTACTTATAGGTTCTTCAAGCAAAGCTGATGAAAATGGTACAATAAGGGGCTAAATTCCTGAAGACTGGCTCATCCTCAGATCCTATTGCAAGATGAAGCGGAGAGCATGATCCCTCTATCTGGATGCGGTGCCACCTGCACTGGGGGTGCTGTTCCCCGCTCTGATACTTCCTAACAGCATTGTGAGACAAGACAAAAATCTTGGAAACTTGTTTCAGAAGAGATTGTGGCTGGACTGTGAGCCATGGTGAAAGAGCTGTGTGCTAGCTTGCTTGGGGCTACCACAAGCCCAGGCAGTCGCTAACATGAATACATTTCCTCAATATTCCTCTACTCAGGCTGACTCCTTTCTCAGCATTTAAGGCATTTCCTGTGGTAAATAAAGGGCTGTTACACGGAGTGTGAGGTATTGACTGCCAGAGTAGATTAATTAAAACTTGTTGCTTTTGTTCATTTTTTTACAAATGCACTAAAATGATAACAAACCTCTGCATGCTGCTTAAGCAGAAATCAATACAGAGACAGAAAATGCTATTTCTGACTGAAATTGCAGTTACAGCTTTCTTTAAGAAAAGCCTAGTGGAGGATGTGTGGCATAGGTACTTAAAAACATTGCTACAAAAGCCTTACCCTTTAAACACAGCTTGCAAGCTATTTTACCACTGTGCTTTTATTTCCTAAGGACTTCTTAACCTTCTTGCTTTAATACATTAAAACATCATAGTTAGTGCCTATGCAAATCACTTTTGTCAAGTTGACATAAACATATTATCATGTCATCCTGATTATTGTACATCTGAATTTGCACTACATTGCTAACCAGCACCAACTCCTGCAAAGAATCCAGACATTAAAAAGGAAGGAATATATCTTCATTTTGCTGTTTAACCAATAACCAAGGTCACTTTAATCTTGCTGGAATGGGATTACTTCCTTTTTTCAGCACCCCAACACTTTAATTCAAGCACATTTCTTTAGTTTAATGTTTTCTTGCCTCCATTTCTGCATAATTAAAGCACTTCAATGTGGTCAACAACATTAATAATATCCATTTATCTTAGGTAAACTGGCAAATGCCCAGTAATCACCCACTTGTTTTTAGCAGCAGTCCCTATCCCTCCTTGCCTTGTGGGTTTTTTTCACCAAATACACTGGAAATTGAGCCTGGATACTATAGCAGGTAGTAAAATAGTAATAAATACACTCTCAGGAAGCTGTGGCTGTAAGAACTCCATTGCCTACAAAGTCTATTGTAAATTATGCATTGCTGTTTAGTATCCTTGACATTTTTAGTAAGTGCAATAAAACACCTTTATAGAGTTGGAAAGAACTGTATGCCAGCTCAAGGGAAAAAAGGAAGAACAAATGGAAGACGTAATTGTTTTATCTACAATAGATTTCTCCAGTAGATTACTACTGAAATACATAGACTTTTTTCCCAGTCTGCTAAGCAGGATGAAAACTTGGAAGGCTCCATATGTCATTCAGCCAGCCATTAGATTAGAAAATAAGGTGCAGAAACGAAAACCAAAGAAAATTGCAACTGCTAAGTTCAGAACTACAGCAAGGAGTTGTATTTGCCATCATTTTAAATGTAAACAGAGGGAGTGGCGGGTCAGAGGTATTCATCAGAAGCTCTGAAAAGGGCAATCAGCATCACCTAAATCCTCAAAAACATTTCCATGCCAAAATCTGGGACTAACAATTATTTTGTTTGAGTGAGAAAAAATATTATTTGAATAACAAGTAAGAAACTAGCTAACAGGCAGACCTTAGATTTCTATCAGTGGTAAGGCACAGCCAACCTATGCTCTGCCATCCCCAGGGGCCACAGGCCAAAGGACCTCTCTGCTATGACTAGGGCTGCAGTGAAGTCCTATAAAGCAGATTTTCATTTTTGCAGGCATAATGTGAGGTTGCATTTTCACACCTACTATTAAATACAGGTATCACTCTGACTGCATCCTTTCCAGCTAGCTGACAACCAGAGCAAAGTAAGCAGCTAGAAGTCGAGATCACTCCTTTTCCCTTGTACTTAGGGTCTTTTTGGCTTTGGTGACATTAGAGTAAAACAAATTATTAGATTGTTCAATATTAAATCAGCTCTCTGTATCTTCCCTGAGGTAACTTGGTATTTACCAATCTGTTTGATATCAGACCAAAATTCACCCTTTTTCAGCCCCAAAGGAAATGTATAATAAGGTTCTAATTGTGAAACTGAACTTGAGCTGTGCTAATAAAATTTGAAGAAATTATCCTATCTTTCCTATGTAGAGAAAAAGTAGTTTGACTTCTAAAAACATCCCTGCAGTAAATTCTTCTACTCCTGAGGAATACTGCTGGTCCACCATCCTGTTCTTGCTTGAAGAACAGAGTTTTGAGACGGGAGAGTGTCCTGTCAAAACAAAACAGACCAAAACATTTTTCTCTATAGCTCCCCCTCCAACCTCAACATTATTTCCCTTCTGCCTAAAAACACATAAAACCTCCAGATCTGAATGCCACAATGCCCTCCCCTTGACTGCAGAAAATCAAAATTAATTATTTCTACTGCAGTAGAATTCTTTCTGGTACCTGGGTAACAGGAATCCTGATTCCTTCAAGAAAAAGAGCATCTTTTTAAAGCAGTGCCCACAAAAACCTCAACATCCCCACAACCTACTCAAAAGAAGATGCTCACTGAAAGGCTGTTATCCACATGCAATATTATGTTGAGTACATTGCGAAATGTCTTGCTGATGATCTGCTCCAAGATCCCTACCTCAGCACCAGAATGAATTCAGATGTGACCTGCAAATGTCTGCAAATGCCTGCCACTTGCTCACACCATATTTACATCAATAAGAGGAAAATTTATGTAGCAGGCAACACCTATTCCATGCTGCTCTCTGCCCCACACATCCACCAGGACTTTAAAATGCCCCAAGCAAAATCCCACTTGAATCTACTTCTGAAGCCAAGATTGTAAGGAGAAGTGCTGGGTTTCCTTGAACTTCTGCTTTACACTGTGGACATTCTGCGTGTGCAGCTTTTGTACATACACATACCCACTGCCTCCTCTCCAGGACAGTGGGACCCAAGCAAGCTGCCTCCAGGCTAACCCAGGGAGCCTAAAAACAGAGATAGATTAATATTAAATAATAATATGGCTGAAACAAAGGGAAATAAGTTCAGAGCTCCAGGAGGACCATGTCAGCTGCAAACCTGAGTAACAGTCAGAGCAGGAAGTCGACCTGCTTTGAATTTTGCACACACTTCCCTGGTTGCTGTTGGACTCCAAACCAAGCTGGTCACACCAGCTCCTATACAAAAATCTTACATTCATTGTAGTCCTTGTCATTTCAAACTCATCACGCAGCTCATGAAGGCATGCTTATTTGCATTAGGCTTGGCATTCCAGTTGGATGGGTACAGGCAGGGCAGAGCCCAGACCTGCAGGCTGGGGGCAGGTCTGTGTGCTCCCTCCACACATCCCTCCACACCCCAAGCTCCCCAGGGAAGCTGCATCCACACTAACAAAAACAAACCAAAAACCCCCATCTACTTTAGCAAGACTAAAGAAAAATTATTCATCTACCATAGTTATTTCCAGCATCAAAAAAACGTCAGGTGGTCCTGCATTAAGTAGTCTAACCTGGAACATTTGATGTCCAGTGTCATCCAATGTCATCAAAAAAACGTCAGGGGGTCCTGCATTAAGTAGTCTAACCTGGAACATTTGATGTCCAGTGTCATCCAGCAGTGTTTTTGTTTTCTTCATATATCTTCATTGATGACCTGTGAATCTGCTCTGCTTCAATTAAATGAAGGCTCTTCATTTTAATTGTTGTTTTCAATTGCTTTAAGTCTGTGTGTTAATAAAGAAGATAAAACGTGGTTATTATTTAAATTAGATTTTCTTCAGAGACATGTGCTTTGCCTTAAAATAAGCCATTTGAAATTATGACTATATATACTGAAATCTAAACTAATATAATTATATTTATTGAAATTAAATGTACTCAGCACTGTTGAGGCCACACCTCAAATCCTGTGTTCAGTTTTGGGCCCCTCACTACAAGACACTGAGGGGCTGCAGCGTGTCCAGAGAAGGGCAGCAGAGCTGGGGATGGGTCTGGAGCACAGGTCTGGTGTGGAGTGGCTGAGGGAGCTGGGGGTGTTTAGTCTGGAGACAACGAGGCTCAGGGATGACCTTAGCACTCTCTACAACTGCCTCAAAGGAGATTGCAACCAGTTAGGGGTTGGACTCCTCTCCCAGGTAACAAGCATCAGGACAAGAGGAAATGGCCTCAAATTGCACCAGGGGAGATTTAGATTGGATGTCAGCAAAACTTTTTTCATGTAAAGGGTTGTAAAGCACTGGAACAGGCTGCCCAGGGAAGAGGTTGAGTCACCATCCCTGGCAGCATTTAAAAGATGTGCAGATGTGGCACTTGGGGACATGGTTTAGTGATGGGCTTGGAAGTGCTGGGTTAATGGCTGGACTCGCTGATCTTAAACAACTTTTCCAACCAAAATTGTTCTGGTTCTATGACTGTGAAATAAATCTTTACAGCTTAAATTTTTATAGAACTGCTAACTACTGAATTGGTTGAAGTTACCGATTTCTGACCTGAAACCAGAATTTTCTGAAGTTATAAAACTATTCTTGGTATTTGGACTCTTTTTCAGGTCCAAATATTAATTTTCCAAATAAAAAAAAATTCATTTAATCAACTATCAGTTCAATAATTTTTCTTTTCAAAAAGTAGCACATTTTCTCTTCTTCTGGTTTAGGAAAATTATACACTCAGAGCAGATGAGATCCAGTAGTTTTAAAATCTTAAAGGGCATGATGACAAGAAACAGGAAGGTTTGCTAACTAATTAATGGTAATATTTCAAGTGTTTATTAAATAATATTTTGAATATTAAACATTTTAATCAACTTTTTTTCTCTGATATATGTACCACACTGAAGGTAGCTGTATGAAATTAATCATTAAAATGTTTCTGTGCATTTAATTGAATTTTATTGCCATTTAAATGTAATTTGACACAAATTGCACATAAAACATTAATCATCTACTGGAAAGGAAATGTATCATTCATCATCTTACACAGTGAAAATGTGAGACATAAAGATCAGAATAAGACTATGTTAAGCTAAGTCACTACTTATTGACACATACCAAACCCTATAAATATCTTTATAGATACAGCTGTATGTCTTTGTATCCAAACACACATGGTTTATACAAATGTTGTCTTGGTTAGCAGAAAAATGTAAAATTTATTCTACAAACATATTCTTTCCCAAATCAAGAAGTTTTTATGGCTCTTTGCCAGTAAAGGACTAAGCTGTCTGTGGTAAAATAATTATGATCATAAATTGAAAACAAGGTTATAATAGATTGTTTAAATCAAGGCTGTCCACTTACTGATTTAAATTATAATTAGAATTGGCAATTTACACCATTTTTAATTAAACTAATTCAGTCAAGAAAGGACATATTTTGTCATTAAAGTATTCTAAAAGATTTACAGAAAATTGAATTAGAAGCCTGTCTGCTCAAAAATTCACAACAAAACAATGCAAGTTATTTAGAAATAAATATATTTGCAGCAAACATTCTATGTAGAAAGAAATCACATTTTGGTTCAAGTTAGCATATTCCAGAGCTAGAGTGTAGGGTGTTCCTGAAGACCCCATTTTCTGAGTCCTCCTTTGCCCTATGTATGATATGATGCTTTCTACTTGACACATTATTTAATATATATTTTCTTTTAAAAGATGGACCTAAGTCAAAATATGATAATTTAGAAACATATTATAGCTTGACTTTTCCCAGTCTGCAGTGGAATAGAAATATTCAAAATGAAAATTATTAATTGTGCCTGTACCCAAGATCAGATCTGGAACAACCAGTTGGGACTTTAACATTTAATATCCATTTTCATATCTTGTTTCAGGAACTTCTCTGTGCAAAATTAAATTCCATGACCAACATCTGACTGCACTTGGCACCAGAATTGTACAGAAAAGACTGTCTCCAGGTCTCTACAGGTACAGGAAGGCCTTGGTTCCGGTGCAGCAACTACATTCCGAGATGATAAAACTGATTTTGGATGTTGGCCTCTCCCTGCCCCCACAGCTGCCATCCCCATCACATCCGGAGTTTCAGCCTCTGTACAATGAAGGTTCTCATTATGAGCAAAAAAATGGCTTGTGGGCAATAAGTAGGACATATTCCATGCTGTTCAGCAAAGGCTGGCCTTTTAGGTCTTGTAGGACTCACCACTGCTAAAGACCTGGATGAAGGATGGTAGTGTGTAATGGCACTACGGCACTATGCTGGAAGGAACTGCCAGTCCACTGGACAACAGGATTAGTATTGAAAATTGCCTTAAAAACTGGAGAAATGTGTTTGGAGTGGGAGGGGGGAAATTCAGCTGTTAGCAGGGTGAGACGCAGCACTTGGGAAGGAGTAATCAACAGCACTCACACAAAAGGACAGCCACCACTCACAGTGTGGTTTTGGAAAAACGATCCATACATCGTAGTGGATCAGAGTCTGAAAATAAGCTAGACATGAGCAAGGGAAAGAGGAGCAGGACATACAAGCAGGAAAATACTCCCTGAAAACATATCCCATGGCAATAGCTTCAGCTGGTCTGCTCTCTCCAGTTTTCACCTTGCACTTCATGGGACCTTTGAACAAAGTGCAGAGAGTAGCAATAAAAAGAACCCAGGTTCAAGAAGAGAGAAAAAGAGCTGAGGGATATTTAGCCTGAAGATGAAGCAGAATGATAACCCACCCATTTCTAAGCCCATTCTGTACTCAGCAACCAGGAGGTACAGATATGCTGTCCCATCAGTGACACCATTTATTCCGTAATATTTTGCAATTCTAAGCAAACTAGCAAGAAACTAAGGTAAGATTTACCTGATCAAACACAGACATTACACTGAAGGCATGTTTCAGACTCTTTTGATAATCAGAGGGAAATTAATTCCAACCTAAGCAGAGTCCATGTTTGTTCATGAGAAGCATGGGCTACACAAGCCTTTCAGTAACTATAAGGGCAACCCAGGGTGATTAGCTGGGGCGTAGATATCTATTGAGTAGAGATGAATCTCCTAAGTTCTTTGGGAGAACCATACAAGAGATCGTCTTTAAAACTATAGATTTTACAGAATTAGAGATTATGTCTGTCAAAGGAATTGTTCTTCTGCAATATCTGGAAAGTGCATGTGCAGCTGTGCTGTCACATAAAGCACTTTCCTTTTTCAATACAATTAATATCAGTGTCAATCAGCTAAATACAATTAATAAACAGAAAGAAATGAGGACTTACTGGGGCTCAGAAAAATATGAGGATGGAATACATGGTTCATTTTCTATTAAAGATGTACCAGTCAAGTAATATGAGATGTGCTAGAATGAATATTAGCTTATGTATCTTCCAAGTTAATAAGCTCCAGTGTTTCAGAGCAGAAAAGCCTGGTCTGCTGGGAGTTAAATGGCAGTGCTTCTTATCTGGGAGACTTATTGCTAACTGGAACAAATAAGAAAGAACACGCACGAAAAGTCAAAAAGGATCTGAAGACATTGCAGTAATAGCTTGCTGCTAAAGAAAATAAAGCATATTATCCTTCAAATATATAAAATAAAGCAGACAGTTTACTCTTTGGGACCAAAATGTAACTTCCAGAAATCAGTTCATCTGGAATATACAAGTCAGCATTCCTTTCAGTCTCTCTACTCTAAATGTGACCAGTGAAGCCAGATGCACACATGAAAATGTCGTGCAAGAATACCTCAGTGAAAATCTGTCTCTGGAGACAACTTTTGAGCATCCCTACTCAGGCCACCTCCCAAAAGCAGGGGTTCAGCTAATACTGCTGAACAACCACCATGGCAGCTCTCCTGCAGACAGCTTCACAAGTGTACCCAGTGCTATACGCTAGGTGAGCTTTGCAATACAAATTACACTGAGTTATGTTCTTTCAGCAGATGACTATAAAATTATATAGGACACTCTCCAAAAGGGGCTTAACTTGCCTTCTGCAATGAACACAAGTGTGTGGCATGAATCAAGAGGATGAATATGAAACTGATTCTTAATAGCTAATTGCTTCACAGGGGAGAGATCACCTTTGCAGGAGAAAAAGGGCCAGTAAATTTAACACAAAGCCAATGCCTCATAAAGCCTTCACATAGAACCGAGGAGAGGCTTATTTTCCTCAAACATTATTCCATGTATTTTCTTCCTAATTTCTTGTCTTTAAGGCAACTGTTTTCCAAGCTCAGGATATATCCTAACCACATCCAAGTTTCTTTCAGAAGACAGTTTTATTCTATGATGCAACTTAAAGTCAAACAGTTTCAAAGTGTAACTTTTCTTCAGTACTTGTTCTTTTTCTGGATGTCGTTTTAGACATTTTAGGGAAAACCTGGGTACTGCCTTGCCAATCTTGACTGTGATTCATGGTTACCCCTGTTTTTTCTGGCCGTGGATAGAGCATGACCCCCAGGACTGTGACCATCATTCGAGACCTCTGTTGCCCCTCTCCACTCTGCAATCCCATGTGCAGAAGGTGGGATTGGTTGCAGACCAGGAGTGAGGTCACAGCACCGGAAAAGAGTCAACCACAATGCTGAGATTTATCCAGGTCTGTCTAGACCGAGGCCTCTGCCTGAAGGTGGCATGTTCTTGTCTAATTAGGACAAACTACAGAGGTCTTTCACATCTTTCTTAGAATAACTAGTGTTAAAACCCACAGTATTTTCCCAGAAGGTCAGTGTGGGCCAATGTACTGGAACCACTTCCTTGCATTCCTCTACCAGTACTGCAACATTAAAGGAGGCTAGCTTGGGTTTTGCTTTTTCTGTCCACTAAAGGAAATGCTGAGGTTTCCTGCCTTTCAACTATTTCTTTTATGCACACATGAACAAATACAAATTCTTGACCAGCTCATCCAGGTCACACCCAAACATATCACCCACACAAGCTGGTGCAGAGGGAGAACATAGGTAGGAGGCAGGAGAGCCTTGATCTTGCCTTAGCTTCAGCCACCATTGATACATGATGAAGAGCTGATACTTTTAAAAGAACCACAATAGCTTTCTTTCTCTGAAAGCTCTCTTTCTCTGCTTTTGCCAAAGATTTTCGTCTTTGATGTCCCTGAGTTAAGGGATACGGACTATGAGACCCAGGGAAGGAGCAAAACATTGTACATTGGTGAAAGTGTTTCAGCAACAGCATTACCTTTCAAAACCTCTTGGAGGAAACTGGGACTGAACACAAGCTTTACCTTCATTCATCTCTTTTTTAACAGCAACTACTGCAGTTTCAGTTTTCCAAATGGCACAAGAGTGGATATGTTGGCATGAATCTGGCAAATCATAGAAAATTTCCATGTAATCAAGACATATGAGGGACCTGGCACTGTTTCAGATGGTTGAGTGTATAACCGAGAGTGGGATTTTATGGGAAACATCTGCTGATGATTAAACTACACAACTTCCTCTGTAACTGGAGAAGGACTGGAGCTCTCCAAAGACTTTTACTACTTGCCACCACCAACTCGTTGCTCAGTTTCTCAGCTGAATATTTTCTTTGATGATTCCTGATGATTTAAAGTCATGCTACTCCTTTTTACTTTCACATAGCCATTCCAGGAAGAACATAAGCATTCTCACAGTATGAGCCCACCATATGGAGAATCTTCTCTTTTGCATATTGTGAATGGATTTTATTTCCCATTCATTTCATTTTCTTAAGGTTGTTTCTTCCTGCTCTTGGATTCAGCATGAAAAATTATTTGATCTGCCACTCTGATTTCATTCAGTTGTGTAAAAAGGACACACTTCCCTGAAAATAAAAGTGTGTTTGTACATGCACCAGCTCAGGAAGCTCAGAATTAACCCATAATCAATTTAATCATATTTAAAGACTCTTTTCTCTCTGTGCTGCCATAGCTGTTTTCTGCTACTCTAATTTCTTCTTTACTGTATACTGGTGGAAAATATATACATTATTGACATCACTAGACCTATTGCATGAGTACTGCCATTGACTACAGGTGGACAAGATGGAAATAATGGAATTGCACTAGAACTTGATAATGGTGTCAAGAAATGTCCTGGTGAAGCAGTAGCCCCACTTAATCTTTGCCCTGAAAAAAGTAGAAAACCCTATGACTTCAGTTCATTTGCATGTGTGCACACCATCACATTTTACCAGTATCTTTAATTAAATGTAGAAGCCCATATAAATCTGTACAATCCCTACTACATCTGGATACAATGTCTGCATACAAAGGTGACCTCTTCCTTAAATAATTTCTCCATTAGCTGTATACAGCGATACCTTTCACAATTTTGCTCTGTTTCACTGCCCATGGCTAGCAGAGAAAACCTCAAGAAAAACACTGAATTGACTAGAGAATAATCAGATCTACACTCTGTAAAAGAAATGAAGACTTAACTATTGCTATTTCTTCAAGGAGATCATATTCTTTGTAGAGGGAAAATGTTGCAACATACAACTATAGAGCTTGTAACTCTTGAAAAGTATTATCTTACAAAGGAAACACTCAGGCACCATTCACAGAGGCAAAGCTTCATTTTTAGGAAGGTCAGTTTGCTCAGGGCAAAGTCACAAAGCACTCTTTTCCAGCTGATATATCACCATATCAGTCATGCATAGAAAATGTACAGTTAGGGTTTATGTGATGAGGGGAGATAACCTAGTCAAATCCCCATCAGCAAAACAAAACAAACTAGATAATAGCTTGAACAGCTGCACAAAGCCTACAAACCTGACTGCTTTGAAAAGCTTCATAAAACAGATCACAGAACACAAGATCCTGTGACCAAACACAGAAGAAAAATGGGGTATGCATGTTTTCCTCTTCCAGAGAAGACCAAGACAAGTATCTGCTGATGTAGCATTTCAACAAGTACTCTCTAGGTGCAGAGGCAGGAGGGACCAACTACACGGGTTTAAAGACAAAAAAAGTACCTGTTTTCTTTTGTGTATCAGCCAGAGCTCTGGATGTTGAGAGGAGGACTTGAGATGAGGACACAGGTCCAAAACAAATTATTTGCATTTTCTTTTTAGCATCATCGCTCTCTAGAAACAATAGGTTTTTCATTTAACCCCAATCTCTCCATCCATAAACTAGGTGCAAACAAATACATTAGTCATGTAGAAAGCAATCCCCATCCCTGGAATTGGAGACATTAGGCTCACCACAAGCTCCTTCAGTAGCTGTGTGATCCTCTGCTTCTTGAGGTCCCCAGGAACACAGAGCTCAAAACAGGAGACTGCACACAGTGTGCTGCTCTCAGCCCTGCTGCCTTTTGGACTGTAAATTTGGGAACCACTGGCATAAATACTCAGAAAATGGGGAAAAAAAAAAGAACAACTTTGGAAGGCATCTGAAATTCTAGGTGAAAGCCAGTATTTACCATTATGTACATCTAGGCCAGGTTGGATATGGCTTTGAGCAAGCTGGTCTAGTGGAAGGTGTCCTTGCCTATGGCAGGGTGGGTGAGAACTACATGGCCTTTAAGGTCCCTTGCTGTTGGAATCCAGAGTGCAGAGAATATTTCTCTGCCTGTTTTGAAGGGTCCTACCCCCCTGGACAACACTGTCTTTGACCTTCGTCCATGGAGAAAATTACCAACTTTGTGGGAAGAATTAGAATCAACTTTCGTGTGAACTAGGTGATGGAATATTATGTAAGATTGTCACAGGGTGAAAAATCTAGAGTCTTTGGGTTTGTTAATATAGTAAATAGATAAAAAGCAAAAACTTCAAAATGGAGGATAGTTGTTGTTCTCCAGACCTTCTCCTTTCTTCTTCTGTTACACCATATTCTGCAGCAAAAGTAGTTTAAGATGATTGGACGAGAAATGCCGCAGTTCCTTTCTGCATGACAGAGTGATTTCTTGAACATTGGTAGAAAAGTAAAAATATCTTTTGTTTTAACTTTTTATTGGGTGATTTACCTTTAAAAGGGCTGTGTACTCCTGATAAGGTGTTCTTTCTGGCTCTCTCTGTGTCTGGGTCATGTCTGTGACTCTATTTCTCTGATAAGACTGAATAAACAACTATCTGAAAGCACAGAAGGCTGAAAAAACCCATTCGTCTCTCAAGTTTCTAGCAAAGGCTCCCCAAGCCGGGGAGGTAAAAAAGACATGGTAAAGTGTCACCTTCCAACCCAAACCATTCTGTGATTCTATGATTATTCCCGCATCTTGTGACCAGTTGCCTAATCTTCTGTGGATTCCACCACTTCCCATGGCCAGTACAGTGATTAAATAGTATGTGTCTATTTGGACATAGACTTCATGTTACTTTGAGGTTTTTTGGAGGCAACACTTAACCCTCAGAGCTTACAAACCCATCCATGAGAATGCAGGTATTGGTCTTGACAGCCTTGATAAAGCACTGTGAATACAGTAGGGACGAAATTCAACAATATTAGTGCCCCTATAGCAAGAAGTTAGTTTTAAAATTTTTTTAGAGATAGACATGAGCATAATGTGAGGTAAGTCTAACATACTGGTTCTATGTAGGAAAACTCCAGGAAAAGGCTTTCCAAAGTTGAAATACACAGCCAAGGCAGAAGTCCAAACCTCTCCTGACAAGGCTGTCAATTTTTGTGACAGACTTTGGGGACTGATAGATTCTGAGGCACAGAGACTGTGGTGTGGTTTTCCTAAAGTGTATCTCTTGTCAGTCCCCCTGTGTGGGCTGAGAGGTTTCCAAGATAATCTTCCAAGTAGAAGCTGAGATACTTGCTCTCCAAGACAAGAACATCAAAACCTGTGATAATGTTCAATTATAGTGGCTTTATTTCCATTATGTCTAAAGCAGATATAATTGATTTATCTTCTGGATATTAATGTATCCAATGGCACAGTTATTCAATAGTTCTGCTCTGCTTGGCTCAGAGACTATATCTTGGACATTAAATAGCTTCTTTATTTGTAGAAATATTTTGAAGAAGGTTTATTTCTACATGTGTTTTTCAGAATCAGGTGTTCCAGATGCTCTTGTAGCACCAGTTCAGATCACGCTACATCTTGCACAGGAAATAATCCTCAGAAGACAACACATTTCTGCAGATATTTCAGAGATACAATTTACAGCTTGTAAGAAATGCCTCAACAGAGTGGTTTTGTCAGAAAAAGATGAAGCATTAAAATTAAAACTTTTTACAACCACTGACTTGTTTCCACAAAACTTTTGGTCAGGAGAGGTTCCTCAGCTGCATGACTGAAGTTTTAGAGAAAGAAAAAGCAAAACAACATGATCTGCCTGCTAAGGAATGTTTTTTCGATTCTGTCAAGACCTAGGATTTGACTTTGGCCCATATAAATGCCAAACAGATATTGCAATGTAGAACAAAATGGGACCAATGCATATTTAGTTTCCCACATACCATTAAGAAACTACTGCTAAAAATACTGTTGAGTGGGTCAGAAACCAAGAATTCTAAACAGTATTTCCTCATCTGTTTCTGAAATGGCAGCCTTAAACCATCAGAGAAGGGATCATTACCATCTTTGCAGGCAAGCAGTTGAGGTAACAAGAATGCCCAGATCTTGTTCTTCACCCTTGAGCACACTGTTGAGTTCTTTGGCCCAAAACTGATTCCTTATTTGCATCCACAGTACAATGTGGACTGGAACATCTCAAGGGCTCCGGGTTAAATTAATCACCCATGCACATTGCTTCCCATGAAATGCCTTTTCTCAAGCAATTGAGCAGGTGTTCCTGCTAGAGGAACTCAGGAGATGCCAGCACCCAGAGCATACTTGAAACACATTATGAGTGGGCCCAGGTCTGGCCCTGTCTAATCCACCCTTGGTAAGGTAACATCAGGCAGAAGAGATGCCAGAATCTCTTCTAGGAGGACCTTAGGCTACCGATTACAAAGGCAAAAAAATATTGACAGCCACTCAGAAATCAGGCAAGCTGCCACTGCAGAAACCAATGCTGATTTAGGATTCAGGGAGCACAAGAGATATTGTATGCAAAGAGAACAGAACAATAAAAACACAGATGCTTTGTATCACCTGTAGGGTTGGCTGCAGTAACTCAGTGAAATCCTGCAAGGATGCCACTCATCCCAGCCAACGTATTCCACAGTTGTGGACTTCTCCACTACTCTTGCTCATATGATGACTTTTTAAGCCTGACTTGCACCCTGTGCTTTCCAAGTGGTATTCCCACATTCTTGCTTTGCAGAGGGCAAACACAAGGACAGCACTAAAATTGCACTTTATTAGACTGGGCAAAATTTGTAAATGGGGTATTCACCACTTCCCCTGCATATAGCTGGGGTTTAAAAGAGGCAGTCAAAAACTGAACAGCCAGCAGATCCTTCCAATGACACCAGCTATTCTTTCTGAAGTGTCCTCTGCTATTTCTTAGCCATGCTCCAACTGCAGCACAGGGAAGAATGTTCTGTACAGATAAAGTGCCAAAAATTACTGAGAACGAATCTTCATATTTAAATACATGTTTTCCTTTAATTTAACCATCCTGAATGGCTTCCAGTCACTTGAAGATGTTGAAAAGCACCACAAATGTAAAGAATTACAGCATTTGCTTTAACCATAGAAGCAATTAAGTCTCCAGCAGTGTGGAAAACTGCTTTTGAGCTGTATTTATTGATGCATAGATTTCAATGTAGTGTGATATTTGAAGACAAATTGCTGCACCCATAATTAAGACCGTTGAGGAATTGGCAAGTGAAATATAATGATGAAAGACCAGCTCAAAGGGCAAGTGAGTTAGATTGGTCAGGATGATACAATCTATATGACCTCAGTGCCCTATTCCTGCTCATTGATTTCCCAATTAAATATAACTTTTTATTCAATCAGTTAGAATATACTGCAAGTTATTGATGCACTGCTAGTAGGAAAAAGCAATGAAGTAAAGATAAAACAGTGGGTGAGCACTGCCTCATTTTAACATTTTATTAACCATAATGGGGTCATGATGAAGATGATGTTACTCACTTCGGTCTTTTGTCCTTATTTTTATTTTAGTTTAAAGTGAACTTTTTCAGACCAAACTAGGGCAGAAGCAGCCCATTCCTGGGAATTGTAAGACTCTTTTGCTTTCCTTTATTTGAACAGTGCTAAATTCCACTGCCAGTCCTGCACCTTCATTGCGTCTCAACTAGCTGAGAGACAAATAAGGAAACACACAGAGACAATGAGAAAGATGTAGAATAGTTTCTGTACACAGAGAAATTGAGCACACTGGGACTTCTGCTTGTAAAAAAAGCCAAAAGAATGACATGATAATAATCGTCTGTGAAATGAAAAATCACATGTAGAAGGTGAACAGTACTGTTTAGGCCTGCTCAACTTCAGACATCAACTGCAGAAAGGAGCTGAAAGGACTGGAGAAAAAGATTTCCAGAAAGACTACCACCTGCATTTGGGCAAATCTGGCTGTACCTGAATGTAAAACCCTCCAAGATGTATCAGCCAAAGAAAACTCTCTCCCTGGAAAACTGAACAAATTGAAAGGGGTTGTTACCTTAAGCTTTGTAAGACTTATTATGGGAGACATGGTGATACA
The DNA here is from genome assembly GCA_013397815.1 of Aleadryas rufinucha. Taxonomy (NCBI): domain Eukaryota; kingdom Metazoa; phylum Chordata; class Aves; order Passeriformes; genus Aleadryas; species Aleadryas rufinucha. Next base: position 166,274 of record VZTH01017868.1, on the reverse strand, counting down.
GCAGAGAATGTTTGAAAACTGTGTAAAATTTATTGTAGGACATTTTAAATTAACTGTGGAAAGATACAAAACATACTATGGGATGTTTAGAGGAAAGATCAAAGGTAGGAAAAGTGAGAGAACAAGTTGGATATGTGATGAGCAATTGTGTACAGAGGAAAGAAAGGACAGAAAAGGCCACCTGCATGTTGCTGGTCAGTATTTTCATCCAATCCCCATACTTAACCACCCCAATGTCACAGCTAAACTCTCTCCTTAGCGAGCTGTGTGAGCATGCACCCTGTTCCCTCCATGTGTATGATCCGCTAGTGAACTTCAGTTTTACTGGCCCTAGCTGATGTCTGCCAGCCACGAGATTGAGGGGCTCTTAGGTCTGGATGCCAGCAACTGAAGGAGGTCAGGGTCTGAGGGACAGCTACTAAGCAGATGTAACGCTTGCACTGTGAGTGTGTGTTTGTGTGTGCATTTGTGTGTTGTCACCAACCAAGCACGCACTGCCAACTGGACCTCAGGACACAGCCTGTCTCTAGCTGTCTCTAGCTGTCTCTAGCTGTCTCTAGCACACCGCGAAGGCAACTCCCATGAATCCCAACACCCACATGACCTCTGCCAGCATCATTTCTATACTAGCGTCTCCTTCTGCTACGTCACCCTTATATACCTTTTTTCACACTACAGATGCCCTGCAGAACAGTCCCCAGATGTCAAAACCTCTTGCAGTTGCAGTGGATTGGCACCCAAGGCATTCAGAAAACCACTGGCTGTGCAACCGGCAGACACTGGGAACCCAGAGGGTGAGAAGACTGCCTGGTTCATGTCCCTGTGCTCTATGAAACAGGATTGCAATTGTGTTTGTGGGTGTTACTACAGCTAGGGAGACAAGCAAACGTGCACCAGTTGAAATGAAGTCATGTCTCAAAATTTTAGCCCTTAGTACACCTGTGATGTGACCTAAACTAGAAGGCAAGGCCTACACAAGCTTGAGTGCAATCTGCCATCTTAATTCATCCTCATGATCTGTGTTACCCTCTGAATGCACTCAATGAGATTTAGATTTTCTGCATTCTTTTCCCAAATGTGCCACAAACTTTGTGACATCTTGAGTGGAACATCTGCAGCCTGATACAAAGCTCACTGCTGCCAAAGGAAACCCTTTTGTGTCTTGCTTTTCCATTTGTAAAATAAAGGTAACAACTCAGATATATCTGTTCACAGAACTAATTACAGTAACTCTTCACAGAAGGAAATCACATGACAGCATTCCACCAATGCCTTTATGAAACTAAAGGGCCGATCCAAGTTTTTTATTGCAAAAAAAGCACCCAGTGTCACAGATCCACAAGGACACTAAAGTGAAGCACTGAAGTTAAAATGAATAGCTTAATTACCTTCCATAATTTATTGGACATACACAACTGATTCCATGGTTCTCCAAAATTAATTCATGATGACCTTGAAACAAAGAAACTGTGTGAAGGACTGTCAGGCTTTCTCTTTTTTTTTTTCCCATAGATAAATTTCCAAAACTTCTCAGGATTTGTTAAACATTTTTCATGATAGACGAGGACATAATCCTTCTCAGAGCCTCTCAATGTCCTAATCTGAAGCCCATTTCTTTAAGAGAGCAACATGATCAGTGTTCACACCCTTTTATCCCTCTCTGAGGATTACAATTAAAAGACACAGATTTGTTATATAAAATATACTAAAAGACAATAGGGCTTCAGCCTAATTCACTTACCTGTACATCTCTACAGTTTAGATCTCTGACCTGAGCTAGTCATCCTGGGTTAGCTTTGTAACAGGTAGAAAGAAATGGGTGCTTTATCTTTGTGGGATATTGCATCCTGTGGCAAATATCTGGAACAGTTCAGATGAAAGCACACATATCCTTCCATTAGCTGTAAAGGCAGTCCAGAGTACTGAATCCAGTGACTCAGCAGATGTCTACATTGGGTAGTCAGGATGGATCCCTTGCATTTGCTCTGGGATTCACAGATGTCTCTGACAGACCTGGTAATGTATTCACACCTCTGAGGATCCATTTGCGTAATGCTATCTCATTCCTAACTTCAGAAGAGAAAATGATGCTGTCTTCTGTGACACTTCAAGATAGCGTAACTTTCCTGCTGAAGCAAAGTCACTTCCCTTTTGTAACAGCTGGGAAATCCAACAGGCAGCAAAATCCCCAGAAGCAACACTATGACAAAGAGAAATCTTTTGGTAAGACATTTCAGAGCTACTCATCTGAAAAATGGGTTCTGGAGGAGACCTAGTCCTTCTGAATATTTTTTCTCTTTTTCCTATAGTTTGATGTCTGAGAGGAATTTTAACAAAGGACTCCTCATTTCAGAGATTGGCAGCATGAGAAAATGCTCCAGGAAAGCTTTTCTGGAGCACAAGGCAGCCACATAACTAAAGGTGGAAAGAAGTAGTGCCACTACAGCATTTTGTTTCAGAGTTTTCTGATGTTCTGTAAATACAGGCCAGCCAAAATACACAGGTGGATGACTGCTCTTCTGCAGTACCTTCCCTTGTGGACTCCTTATTCCTGTTAAAGATGAAATCTCGAGCTGAAATTTTAGCAGCATAATATTGAATATTTATTGAGAAAAAGCAAAGGTAAACACAGCGCTGGACGCTTGGCTATTTAGCCAGAGGCGTGCTTCCATTCAGGTTATTGTTAACTTAAGTATCCTTCAAACTGTTACATATTCATTAAGTTCAGGAGATAATTTACACTTCACTCAACTCCCCCCTCCCGTTCCCTGCCTCCTTCAGCCAGTAAGGTGCCGTTTCAGTTCTTGGGGTCCGTCTCAGAGATGGGAGCAGAAATCCTTCCTGGCGCCTCCCCGTTCCAACTTAATTTGTAGCTGACAGTTTCTCCTGGGAGGTGAGAGTTCTGAGGAGATAAGATGCTTGTGAGTTCTGATTAGACAACAGGCTTCCTGGGATGCCTGTGGTTTACCTTCTTTGTTTCTTTAAGATATCCTGGTCTTTTTATCCTGGTCTTAAACATTTATCTTTTACCCATTTATTACATTCTGAAATAAAAGTTCCTATTTCTGAAAATTGATTATGTCCTGGGAGCAAGCTAAGTATCTGCAATGAAACAACTTTCACTCTGAAATCAGAGTACCCCATAGTGATCTAGCTCTCAATTGCTCTAGCAGGAAAACTGCTCTGCTCGTGTTCCCCATTCAGCCATTTTCCAATGCATCTGTACTAAAAACCCTCCCTTCTTCAAAGGAAAGCTGAACAAGGTTCTGTGGTTCCTGTCTAAATCCACAGTGTTTCTGACAGCAAGGAAAGCAGACAAATGGTCTGTGTTTACATTGGTCACACTTTTCACATTTCTGTATTGTCATCATTATTTGTGGAGAAAGATAGTTCATACACAGCATTCTCAGAGATGCAGCAACCTTCTCATCTGTTAAAGATTTTCCCTTGACAGAGTGTAGTGGTTTAGTTCGCATTTCTTACCTTCTGTGAGATAGGAGATTTGGAGGAATGCAAAGCAGGCTCAAAACTTAAAGAATATGAGAAAGTTTATTAACAGAACTAAAAGAAAAAAAAAAAAAGAAATTAAAGCAAACCCTCCTTTCCTCCAGCACCCCCTCCCTTTTTACCCAACTCGCACAAAGGATAACAACACGTTTCTTGGTCAGCATTTACAGTTCTTAAAAGTCTCTCTACTATTTAAGGAAACAGAGGTCTCTTTCGCTTTTTTGTGGTTCCCCAAAACTGCACCAGAGAACAGTCCCGCCTTGAAAATCTGCCACCAGGAAAAAAACATCTCTCCCATGGAAAGAAATCATAGTGTCTTCCACACTGTACTGTCACCATGGGCCACACATGGGGTCTTAGTTTAAGGATGAGCAAATTCCAGCCTGAAAACAACTCTTTTCTTCACAGAAATTTTTTGAAAGTCTCTCACAACCTCTCACAACTCCTGGGTAACCTGGCATGGTCACCTTTATTTTCTCACACAGGCTGCACTCAGAATTTTCATCCCCTCGTGTCTTTAAATGGATTAAAGAGAAAAACAGTTTGGGATATTGCAGTTCCTACCACAGTCTGCAGAAAGCAGGTTTAAGTTATGTGCAGCAAAGTGCGACTCCGCTCTCTTTCTTCCTCACCGCCATCTCAGCTTCACTCACTTTCTCTTTGTCTCTGACCTCGAAGACACCATGATGAAGAGCAGTCTTAGATGTTCAGGCTTTATGATGGAGAAAGCCTCACTCCCTTTATGCTGCTGGCTGCCTGATGTTGTCTGTCAGCTCCATCGGCTCTCGCCGGGTCTCTGCGGGCCACGTGGGGTGGGGGGGAGAGAAGGAAGTTCACCAGCCCTCAGAAGCCTCAGCCGGGTGGTTTCGGCTATTGCAGCAGTTTATGGTTGTTCCTCAGCTGCCCAGGGCTCTGAGGGGCTCTCCCACTGGCACGCAGGGCCTTGTCCCAATGCCAGGGGAGGGAAGGCCCGAGGCCGCTCTGAGAAACCGAGCCTCGGAGCCCATCTTCCCCACCCTCCCCATGGGAGGCTCCAAACCGAAAAGGGAACTTCCTGTGTCTCCACAGGGTTTAAATACGGATATTTCGAAAAGCGCTACTGGTTAAAAGATCTGTCCATCAACTCAGGTTAGAACTTTTGCAATTTACATGCTTTAAGGATCTGCCTATTTGTATTTTGCATATTGAGGGAATAAGTCTGAAATGAGTCAGTATTTTTGCTGTGCTCAAGTGAGATAGTTTGAAAACGTCCCTGGCTGTGGGTTTAGTGAGATCTGAGCAGTTTCCCTTGCAGTGGATAAACACTTTCTCAAGGGAATCATCTATCTGAGGACATTCTCTCTTATTATTAAAATATCTGGTGATTCTTAGTAGCTTGAACTCATCACAGAATTTGCATAATAAGCCTTCTCTAATTTGAGTATGCCACATCCACACAGAGACCAGCATGACCATCCAGTCTGGACTCCTGCATAATGATTACCTGCTGGAGAAGTTTCTTTAGTAAGTCCAGCATTCACGGCTCAGCTGCAGCATTGCCTGCAGAGAAGTATAAAATCCTGCTTTAAAGACTTCCATATAAATGACCTATCACAGTCTTTAGCAAGGAATTCCAGTAACTGAGCATTACAAACGTGCCTTATTTTCAAATATTGCTTCTTATGTAATGTTTGGCTGCATTGGGTAGAGACCATGATCAAGGCATAAACAAATGAGCTCTACACCACTACACGGTGTTCTGACTTTCCCTACAGAAGTTTCCTCATACAAATACCAATTTTTCACTGGATATCCTGTATCAGCATTCCTAGAATTGGCTTAGCTTTACATTTCTTTCCCAACCCCTTGCTATAAATAGCTATGTCTCATATATCATTTAAAGAGAATAAAACATTACTCCTTGCATTCATTTATTTGATTTTACAGCCTTGCTTGTATGTTAATCAAATGCATAAAGTGCTGAGGTGCATAGGTGCCAAGTAAAAGTCAATATTTTACCACGAACTTCATTTATCTGCATTAGCCTGTAACAAGGTAGATCTGTAAATTTGGACATTATTGAATTTAATGACAAAGATCAATTACAGCATCTTTGACAGGATAGGGACTTGTCAGATGAGGGAGAAAAAGCATCACTTCTTCCCAAGGGAGCTTATAAATGCTGGCTGGGTGAGACTGTCTATCTCTTCCAGTGGACTGATGCATGCAAATTCTTAAATAACATTTGTTGTATTTGAAATACAGACCCACAGTTTAAATCAAAGCTAAGATATAGTGAGCTCTGAGGGACTGCTCAGCAGGATTGGCTGGAATACATGAAAAAAAGAACTAGAAAGTCATCAAAGTGTCTTCATGGGAGGGATGCACAATGGCTGCAAAACTGAAAGCAATTCTGAACTCAGGCTGCTTCTTTCTGTGTCCAGTACATAAATACCAACCAAACTGTTTAATGAGCACTGTAATAGTGCAGATTTTTAATCTTTTTACAAAGCTCCTCAGAAGCACAAGCACTAGTTTTCAGAACGAAGCTCGGGAAAACAGGGAGAATAACCTCCCCTGATGGAGGTGAGGAGCATTCATATGTGCTGTAAATCAACAAGTGACAGGGCACCACCACCTGAAGCTGGACTGTCACATTGTCTCTCTACCACTAGCAAAGAACAGGTCATGCAAGGTCAATACACCAGGCCTTTTTTGCAACCAGACCAGTGTTGCTTTTACCCATTGATATGTTTCAGTCACAACATTCCCAGTGAGCAGATATAATATTAAATCTGTTTAAACTAATCCAGATTATTATGCCTAAAACAGTTTGGGGAACACTTAGCTAGCAACCTGAAGAAGCAAAACACTTTCACAGGAGGAGTGATGAACATGTACAGTTAAGCAGAAGACACAAACCTATGGAGCTAGCACAGCTGGACCTAGAAAGCTATGTTTGGACAATACCTTTTGTTAACATTCATCAATAAATTCCAGAAAACAAGTGTCTTGCTTATGCTATAAATCAATTGAAACTTTTTCCTTAAGTAGTTGTATGCTATTTTCTTTTTATTCATGCATACAGGAAGGAGGTAGACCAACTTTAGACAAAACAGAATTAAACTGATAATTTTAGGGAAGCCAGACTTGCCCGTTTGAAGTGTTTAGGACATGCTTGGAGACACACTCAAACAGGGTAGGCCTTTAATGAGGTTGAGCAACGTAAAAGGATTTTAGATAATCAAATAGAAATGTCTTTTAAAAATTCCTTACATAGTCATCTACGAAAAATTATTTTGCTGGGAGGTTTAAATTCTAAACGCAGATAGGAAGCTAAGCACTTGGATAGCATACAAAAAATGGTTGGTCTGCTTGTACCCCAAGTCTTGGAGCAGGAGGTGTGGGGACATGTATCTCTGTGTGTGTGGCATGGGGGACACTGACGGTCCTTGGGATTATTTGGTTTATCTGTTCCATTTTTAGTTTTTATCCTGAAAGTACAGCTCACTGCCTTCCAGTTAATGACATATCATTAATATATTTATGAACTGTTTCATACTGATTAGGGTTTAAACTGAACAGAGCAATTTTTCAGCAGAAATACAACCAGAGCCAGTCTCACCTTCTGACACAAACAGTGGTTTTTAAAATGCCAAACCTTGGTATTTTATCACCATCTGCTGGTGATAAAGTGTCATTCACTTAAAAAATGTAAATTCAGTCTCAGCATGTACAAAATAATTCTCTCCACAAAGATTCAGAGACCTTAAACGCAGCAAAGACTAGTAAGACATCCGTGGAACTCAAGTCCCAAAAAGTCATCTGAGGAACAGATTATGTGATCTCCTATATTCTACAAATATCCTGTTATTGCTAAAGCTCTCGCAGAACCATAGTCAGGTGCTGTCAGATAACACTGACAAAGGCTTCAAGGTTGTTGGTAAGTGAAATAAAATTCACAGTACAGACACCAATTTCCTCTCTACCACTGGCAAAGAACAGGTTACACAAGATCAATAAGCCAGGCACTTTTTTGTGACCAAACCAATGATCATCTCTTTCAGCTGACATGGGCGTTTTAAAACCATTTCCCAAATCTCAAAAATCTGCACTACTAAAAAGAAAACTATATTCTTCCTCCTTCCTGCCCTCTGCTGAAACCTAATGCCCTTATGCCCTCCCCATCTTCACTACTCCTCCTTTCCTCCCTTGTACCTCCTATCCAACATAAACACCAGCACTGTGAGCTGGAGAAGTGACTGGATTCCTCCCACTTAACTTCCCATGTAACTGAGACTCCTCAGTTAAATGGCTGAACTGCCAAGATGTCTTCTCTAATTACTGGCAACAAAGATGCTCTTCCAGAGGACAATTTCTGCCTTAGAGGAGCCATTGTCTAGAAAGAACAGAAGGAAACTGTTTTTAATTTAAGTACTTCCCTCAGGTCGTTAAGTTGGGTAAGAAGGGCTCAGTACTCTCTTGCCTTGGTGCTCAACCTAGAAGCAGCTACAGATGAACTTCTGCAGCCCTGGCGAGACTTGTTCAGCATGAATGGAATCTGTGGTGCTACATAAATTTCTCCTGAGCACGTACAAACTGGGATTCTCCAAATATTTCACATCTAGATACAGGTGAGCTTATTCTCACAACACCTTTTCTGACTCAAGACTACTTGCCAGCAAATTGCAAGTCTCTCCTCTTACAACATGAGGGAATCAGGGCTTCTGAAAGAACAGGTCATCCAAATTTTAATTTTTTACCTCGAGCAAAATAATGCATTTTTTGACCCAGGTCTTGGAAAAAAACAGAAACATTCTGGCTGAAACTTTTACATATATAAAAATATAAACTAATGGAAGCCCTTACTGAAAAGAACTTTAGTCCTAATGGTTAAAGTTTAGAAAAGTTGAGAAGCAGGTAAGCAAAGGTCATAATAGTGGAAAATTATAATGCCAATTAAAATATTTTAATACAGAATAGTGCCACCAATTGCACCTGTGTTCACTGTCTCCAGATTTTGATTGCTCTGTGCAGTTACCTGAACATACTCAAAAGAGCATAACTAGTCTGCAGTTAAATTGGGCACTTTGGCTCTTTTTTCCAGTCTCCAAGTAAATATTCAACCTCCGTAGATTTATCTGGTAACTTTTTCCTGATCACCATTTCTGTAAACTTCTGCAAACTTCTTCTCCTCAAAAGGGAGAAGATTAACATTTATGGGTCAACAGAGCTAAGGAAAGCAGCTACACAACAAATATAGGCCACTGCTCAGCACAAAGAAAATTAAAATCTCTTTCTAAAGCGACCTTAGAGTCATTGACCCTGACCCACTTGGCATCACATTCCTGCATGCTCCATTTAGCCTTGTTCGTCCTCCGTCCCATGAGGCAGCCCCTTCTTCATCATTACATAACCCTGTCCTTCCTATCACACATTTCTACTATCCCAGATGACCTCAGCCCTATTCCTGGTACCCAACAGCAGCTTCATCCAAGCTCTCAAGAAGCTGAGCTCTGAGAGTCCTCAGCTACACAGAGAAAACAATTCTTGAAACATCCCAGGCTTGTTAAGTCAGGGGAACAGGTCAAGAGTTCATTCTTTGATATCATCTGATCTCACATGGCCAAAAACGAGAGCTTTACCACCCTCCCAAAATGGAAGAGACATGCACCTGTGGGCAGATCTGTTCAGTGCCTTCCGGACAGCTGACAGCTAGAACTGGCTGCAGGGCTGACTGCTCCCCTGCAGTGAACCTGAGGGAAATGGACCAAGAAACGACAAGATTGATCAAAAAATATGGAACAGCTTCTGCACAATAAATAACTACATAGGCTACAACTCCTCAGGTTGGAAAACATGCAAATGACATAAGTTCATGAAATCTTTAACGGCCTGGAGACTAGACGGACAGCAGAAAAATACACTGGCAAACAAAGAGAAAAAGGCATCCAGGGAAAGAGGAAAGAACTACGAAAAACCCTCCATCCTATCACATGAATATTTTACAAGCTATTGCTGCTTTTGCAACTGTGACTAATGTGAAAAGAAGTACAAGAAAATTACTCTTTATTCAGAAAAAAAATTACTTTTCACAGTTCTTGCTCATCCAGCATCCACACCTCGCTGCATCCATGTCCAGACACATGTAGATGCTGCTGGTCTGTGTGTTCAGGTGGGATCCCAGCACATATTCTGGCACACCACCCACCACTGTATGGGTGAAGTTTTGTGTCAGTCTGGACTCAACCTGCATGAGGTTTCTTCCTCTTACTCCTGCCTTTGCCTCACCCAGGAACAGAATCTTCTTCTAAGAGGTTCTCTACATATAACTGTTTTCTGTGTTGTGCCACTGTCTGTTACTACTGAACAGGAAATACTTGCCCTCACTGCACAAAGGGAATGTGCCTGCTCTGTATGACCTTCTTTCACCTAAATGACATTAAGGCATGGATCTTAGTAGGGGTTGGAGTGAACATCTGTGTCACAAGTAAGTTCTAGAGCAACTTCATAAACAGGCTGAGATTAGCTTTTGGCAGGGGGAGCAGCAATGGCTCTGCATAGAAAGCTCAACAAGTTTTAGATAAATAGTAAATAATTGGGTTTAAGTTAAAAAAAAACAGACCCTGCCTAAGCAAGAGTGTATGAAAGCCCTGCTGAGATCAGGCCTGCAAGATGGGGTTGCCCTGAGCCTTTTAGATACGGTGTAATCTCAGAGGTATGCAGCAAGTTGGCAATCTGAGATGAGCTCTTGCCTAATAAGCAGATTTCTTGTTGTGTCTCAGTGGCTGCACTGCAGAGCTTGGCCACCCTCCACTAATTTGCAATATCTCAAGCTTTAAAACACTTGCTTTCTTTCCAGTTCATCAGAGCCAGCTGGAAAAGCACCTGCCAAGAGGAGAACTCACTTGCAAAGGTTCAAATCCAAAATGAGGCCTGGGACTCAGCAGTTCTGCACTATTGCCTCAACACTTCTTACACCTGGGCTTCTTACTAAATCCAAGAGGTGAATCAGACAGAAATACATATTCCATCCTACCTGTACAAATAACCATGGGCTAGCATAACTGTTTTTAATAGGTCTTGCTCTCGTAACTCCCTCACATTTTTGCACTGCAAGGGACAGGTTGGTTACTCCATCTGGTAGCAGACACTGGGATCTTCATTTTGTTTAAGTTTTTAGCCTTTTGAAAGGCAGCACAATTCTTTGCTAAAACTTAACTACCACAAAGTGGGCAACAAAAGCAACATTGGGAGCTTCCCGAGTGACAGACCTCTGCCATAAGCCACAAGTGCAGTGCCCAGGGCTTGGGATGGCTGAGGACAGGAGAAGCTGTCCACAAAAGGTGATCCTGAGTGCAGGAAAGACCCTGACATTTCCTACAGAGATGGGTCTAATCACAGGTTTCAGAGTCCATGGCAGCACACTGGCACAGTAAAAGAGGAGAGCTTTCATATAGATTTCTGACAGAAATACTAATGTGGGTATGATTAAGACTGAAGCATGAATACCTGTGTAAACACCAAAAGACACAACAGAACAAGATATAAAAGAATGGTTTCTATAGAAAGTGCAGAACACTGTTCCCAGTCAAAGTGAGGAATGATTTGTTTCCAGCCAGCCCAGCCAGCCTGTGCTGACACCCAGGAGACCACAAGCAATGAAGGATGGGAGCTTCCCTCTGCCAAAAGAACACGGGTGCAGCTTATATTGCACTAACTTGAAAGAGAACCGCCCTGTAAACAGAGACTGAAAAACAATCTTTGTGTCTTGAGCTGAGGGAAATCTTAATCATAATTTATGGAGATTTACCAGATGATCTGCTTCTCTTAATCTCCCTGTTCATTTTCTTCCCCCGTTGTCTGCTTGATTTCATGCCATGTCTAGACGGCATTATCATGGATCTATTGTAATTCAGCCTAGGTAAAACACAAGGGCAAAAGACTGTGGGCTACGTTTGCTAGGAACACTCCTGCCCACAGCCCCTGGGGCAGCGGCGGGGCGGGACGAGGGCCGTGCCGAGCGGTGCCGCCTCTCCCCGCCCATCACGCACACTACCGCGGTGACGCGGAAGAACTACACCTCCCGTCATGCTCCGCCCCGGCCCGCCCACACCACCTGTGCGCGGCCGCGCGTCGGACCGCGGGAGTTGTAGTCCGTGGTGGAGGCGCTGCGGAAGTGACTCGGTGGCGCCGGGGTGAGCGGGGGCGTGTTGACTTTCCGGGGACGGCGCTCATGGAGGCTCGGGAGTAGCGAGGCGTCTGAGGGGGTTCGCCGGCCGCCGCCATGTTCGGCTGCCTGGTGGCGGGCAGGCTGGTGAGCGCTGCCCGGGCCCGGGCGGGGCCCTCAACCCGCTCGGGGCCGGAGTGGAGCTGCCGCAGGGCCCTTCGCCCCCCCTGGGCCCCAGGCAGGGGGCCCCGCCTGCCCGGCGCTCGGCTGGCTCCTGCCCCGCGTCCCCACAGGCAGCTGCCTTGTAGAGCGTCCTTGCCGGGAGGCGCTTGCCATCCCCCTGTCAATGTTGTCTCCTCAGAGTCAAGCTGGGAGCTTAAAAGAAGCTTTTTAAGGCTAGATTGTGCCTTGGCTGCAAGGATGTGGCATCTCGGGTAAAGAGGAGGGTATCTTTTGCTCTGGCATTCAGCCATCCTTCTGCTGCCTTTCTCAAGGTCTATTGTATTTCCTATGTGAACAGGTTTCCATGATCCTGGGGTTGTGCCAGCCAGGTGGTCAACAGCCACTTCTTAGTGACTTGGCAACCTCTTCTGCACCCTATTTTCCTCCTACGCACATGGGGAGCGAAGGTATTCTGATCCTGTAGTCCCGGGTGGGATATGTGTTCAGTGCAGGTAGAACAAGACTGTTGTGTCTTTCTGGTAGTATTTTTTGCAGTTGTTCTTCTGCTGTGTTTGACTTTTATCTGGCTATTTGCTCTTTAGGCTAGTACGTTCCTCACCTTTTGTTATGTACCACTTTAGGTGTATTTCTGTGAAAGGAAATTCACAGTTACAGATGAAGATGAAAAACGTGTTAATACTAATAAAGGTTTTATTTTCTTTAGGTACAAGCTGCACCCCAACAAGTGGCTGAAGACAAATTTGTATTTGATTTACCGGACTATGAAAACATCAACCATGTAGTGGTCTTCATGCTGGGAACTATACCATTTCCAGATGGAATGGGAGGATCGGTCTATTTTTGTTACCCAGACCAGAGTGGGATGGCAGTGTGGCAGCTGCTGGGGTTTGTCACTAATGAGAAGCCAAGTGCCATCTTCAAAATTTCTGGTCTGAAATCTGGTAAGACTGGTAGAACATAGCAATCGGTAAAACACATGTATTCCTGAATGCATAAGGGATAAATGTGTGAAGGTTGCTTTGAACAAAAAGCTACTTTAAAAGGCAGCCCACTGTGTGTTTTCAGATAGTTCTGAGCAGATGTACTAGAAGCAGCCTGTCAGCTTCATGGGGGTCTGTCTGTGTGTTACTGTTCCTTGTGAAATTTCTCACTTGTCTTCTCTTGTGTGTAGTGTTGATCTGGAGATTCCTTTAAGCAGACTTGACATGTTTTTATGCTTCTGCATAGAGAACCTGAGGAAAAATGATCCTGTAACTTCCCTACCATGTTTTTAGGCATTTGTCTAGACATGCCAGCAGCATTTTCTTTCAGCTTCCTCTGCTAAGCGATTGTATTCCTTGTAGCACAGACAGGTTTTGCAGGGAGTAGAGCCTGGCAGTGGTTTCTGACAGTTGGCACTACTCAGCCAGGGGCAGTTGCTCTATAGAATTGTCCAATAGAGGATGTCGTCATTGGAAAGCAGCTTTCCAAATGTTTTAGTACTTTAGTATATCGAGTAGGGGGGATGTCTGTGTGTGTGTTTTCCTAAATATGTGAGGGGTTTGCTGTGTGCTTTATAAAAATGATGACACATTCCAGTGGCACACCTTTGTTGTATGAAAGGGACAGATACATCAGTCAAGCAGCTTAAAGTGTTACAGTGATAAAGTAATACACATCTTTTTTAAGCTTGGGTGCAGTCTGCATCTTTAACTTGAATCTCTGTTTAATTAAGTGTTGAGATTGCTGTGCTAAAATGTTTTGATTCCTAACATGGCAGGCATGCTTTCTTTTGAGTCAGTCCTGGATGTGGCAGTGTGGTATGAGATAAGGGCTCTCAAGCTGCAGAGCAAAATGACTTCTGATCATACACATTCCTCAAAAATCTGGGCTTTCTTCAGAAGAAAGGGAGCAACCACAGGAAGAGTTTGGGGGGATGTGGTTTTGTGTATCCCAAAGCTCTGTGGTTAGTGCAAAAGTAAAGCATATCACCAGTGCTTTTGGCATATGTTTCTCATGCCTGAAAGACTCGCTGATGTGTACTCTGAGATGGTTTTGGAGGAAAATGCATTTTCAGATGCTTTTTGCATGATTAGCCATAATTTCCCAGTAAGGGCTGCTCTCAAGGAAGAACTCAGTGACATAGCTGAACACATTTGCAATGCCTTGAGGTGCTGCTGTGCTTGATTTGAGCAGCAGAGAGCTCTGCCATTCCCATTGTTGTCTGCAGCTTATCTCTGATTGTGGACTCAGTCTAAGCTACACAATCTAAGTTTCCATGGCCATAAACAATTTTGAGATGGAGAAGACTACGTAACAGAGAGCTGGAATCTTTTGAGAGACATTACTGATACTTGAACTCAGCATTTTGGGTTTAATACCTTGTTGAGAGGACCAAAGGTGTGTCCCTGTCAGCTCCCTGGGAAGCAGTGGTTGTAGCAGTTTCATTTGTTTATGCATAAAGAAGGGGCTTAGAAATGCTCCCTGCCTTGGAATTGTAAGGTGTTTTGGTGTTCAGTTGTGCCTGAAGGAGTGGTAGGAATAGAAAACAAACTTTGGACTTGTATTTTGCACCCTTACTGGAAGTATGTTCACAAGTGAAATAAGAGTTACAGGATAGCCTTCTCCATGATAGACTTTTCTGCTGTGATGCTGTTTATGCTCTAATATGATGTCTGCATTTGAGGCCTACACATGGGTAAGGGTTTTGTTGTGGTGGGTCTCAAAGGTAATGAAGGCTCAATCATTGAATTAAGGGTTCAATGAAGGGAAAGAAATGGGTGGAAAAATACTTTTCTGATAGCAGTTGCTCTGCTGTGATGTAATGTGTTAGAGAGTGTAGGGTCTGAATGCAAAAACCTGAGCTTGTATTTCAGTACTGATTAACATTCTCTACATTTGTAAGGTTTGGAATACTAATTGCAAGAGCCAAACATGGAGAATGTGGAGTGTATTTCTCCTGGTGTAAGGATGGCAATGGATGCCTTTATTTCACCCTTTTAGGCAGACATCTTTCCAGGGCCATGGTTCCGTGGGAGTTCATGCAAAGTGAATGGAATAGATGTGTTTTATTGTTTGGATCATGACTGTCTAAAGTAATCATACATTGTAACAGATGGAACTTACTGTTGCTTGAGGATGTTACATTTTTATTGTAACGTCAGCTTCTCAGGTGAAGATGTTACAAGATGCAAAACTTGTACCAGCTGTGTTGCTAGTGGGATTTTGTAATTAACTTTATGCTTAGTTTCTGATAGCTTGTATCAAGCAAGCATCTACCAACAGCAAATGCTGAGATTTTACGGCAATGACATTTCTCAGAAGAGGTTCTAAATAGCATTTCAGGAGATGAACTCTTCTTACTCACCTTGTGTTAAAGTAACATTTTAATAGAGTACTTGACTCGTAAGGTGGCACTATATTGCAGTTGTAGGATCTGGAGTGAGGAGTAGCACTTCAGTTGAAAAGGGTGCTGACTCTGTGAATATACTTTCCATATGGGTTGGCTGTTGACTTCTTTGTGGCTTGTGTCTCTGCAGAGGAATGGTCAAGTTCCTGAGGTCTTCAGTCTTGATCTTGGTTCAGCTTGTCAAACTGTTTTTGCTGGCTGAGTTTTTGACTAAGTCAGATGGTGCTTTAGATGTTAGTGGAACTAAGTCAGTGCTTTTAATCTCCATTAGCCTTTCTTGCAGCTCAAGATAGTGCTGACTGGTCTATAGGACAGCTCTTGATTAGCTTTGTTTACTCCTGGTAGTAAGAAGTCAGAAAGTGCTGCTGAAACATTGCCTCTGTGTTAAGAGGGTACTTGATTATTGTGTTCCCATAAACACAGGTGCAGTATTAGTGTTTGTTTACTGATAGCATGGTGGTCCCACAGACCTTTTCCTGCATTTTCCTTTAGACATGCTGACAGAAGAATACATGATTTAAGTGACTCTGAATGTCTGTCCTTGTTTGCAGAGACCTTGGCTGAAGCTGGGACTGAAAGTATGGGTTGAGAAAGGTCAGAAGTGAGGGCAGAGGGCTCGGATTATGCCTGTGTGAGTGGCATGCAATTTGGGGGTGGTTCCTTGTTTTCTCTGTGGCACTTTTAAAGTCAAAGGCCTTTCTGTTCCATGACTGTTTCTTTGACCTTTGCTGCTTTTGGTGGGTTTTAGCAGTTCAGATGAGACCTGGGGCTGCCCAGCCCTCCCTGAGCCAGAGGGATCTTAAATTAGTGTACTCCACTTTTTCAGAGCACTAGAACCTGGTTGTAAGGAGTGAATCAAACAACTTCAGCAGTGCTGCATGTTTCCAGTTTATCTGCAATTGCCAAAATGTGAATTAAAAGCTTGGTTCCTGTAGAGGAAGGTTCTGCTGTCTTTCACTCACTGGTCATAGTTCCTCTTGAATCCATTTATTTCATAGGGAGCTTTAAAGTCATGTTTTTCTGTTTTTTAGAAATTTCCTTGTGATCTGTTGTGCTTTTTAAATGTTCTGATCACACTGTTCCATCTGTTGTGCTTGTGTGTACTTATGCCTGTTTTTCTGTATTTCTGAGATAGAGAGACCCCTGTGGTGGGAGCTGGGGAATACCTTCTGCAGGAGAAAGACGGGGGTTTAAGTTACACAGCCTTTACGTGTGTGCCAAACCTAACGTGTGCTGTTCGTGGTGCTTTCAGGGAAGGGAAGTCAACATCCCTTTGGTGCCATGAACCTCCCACAGACACCAACAGTGGCTCAGATTGGAATCTCAGTGGAACTGCTGGAGAACCTGGCCCAGCAGACTCCTGTTGCAAGTGCTGCTGTGTCATCAGTAGATTCATTCACAGAGGTAGCCTGGACATTCTGTTTTCAGAAATTCTCTGTACTGTGAAAGTCTCAAGAACTGAGCTTCTGAAGGACTAATTGGGGAGTGGATAGAGAAAGCTGCTGTAGGTGGCAGTAGAATTGTAACCAACATAATAATTGTCAAATAATTTGGTTGGATGCTTTGATACTGTGAAATTGCTTTTTCTTGCACTGAAAAACTGTCTCCTATAAAAGACTGGAATTTGCATGCTCAGTGGCATGAGGCCAAGAAATTCACTTGTGTCAGTGTCACTCTACTGTAAAATTATTTGTGATACTTCCTTATAGGAGCAGCTATGACTTAATACATGTAAGAGAGAGTGGATCTTTGGTGATTTGTAGCTGCTGAAACTTCAGTATGTAGACGTGCAGGGATGGTCAAAAATTACTCACAAGTTAAGGCAAATGTGGGCATGGATACAGGTAGATATTCAGATGTACCACTTCCCTTATAGAAATCCTTCTAATGTAGCTCTGCAGAACTACAGAATTATGCCCTTTCCCACAGAAAGATTTTTTTTTTTTCCCCAGTGCCTTCCCTATGGATCAGGCCTTGGGCTACAATATGTGCCATTCTTTAACCCAGCCTGAACATTAGTTTGAACCTCTGGAAGTCCTCAACCAGCTCTGGCAGTTAGTTGGCAGCCTAACAGCAGTCCAAGGCAAGCTAGACCTGCATGGTGGGTCTTGATTTCCCAAACACTGATGGCTTTGGCATTTTCTTTAAACATTTCAGCAGTTGGTGAGGCTTTTCTTCAGGTCTTTTTTGCATTCTCACTTTCCTTCCAGGTGCTTGCTGAGGGAGACCAGTAATTGTACAGTAATCCTGTACAGTGATACTGTAGCTGATGTTCTTTGGCAATTTATACACATTGTAGCTCCAAATTAGGTAATGTCTCTTGAAGAAAGTTACCATGACTAGCATGACGAGGAGTTGACCAACAGCTATTCTGTATAGTACAGTTAATTGACCTTTTCTGGAGTTGTTAGGGCAAAGGACACCTAAATAAAATTTCTGATTCCACCAATTTTTACTACAGCGGTAGTTAAGTTATGAGGAATAACATGCCACATCAGGTCATTTGCAAGGTGGCTCATGGATTTTTCTGGCAGTAGTATTTAAAGAATAAAAAAAAAAAACCACTCCATGATTGCATAACATTTTTATAAATGTTATTTTCAGTTAAGTGATTTTTTTCTGTTAAAAAAGAGCAGCATCTAACTCTGAGCATCTAACTTAACTGAAATTGTAATTGCCTTCAAGGAATGCAGTTGACCCAAAGGTTGAAGTAGTATTTATTCCTACAGAGAAAATGTGTGAGGTCAAATATTTGTGAATAGCTTTCATTTAATATTTGACATCAGCTCTTTGGAACTGCTACATTATAGCAATAAAAGTATTTTTTTAGTGGCAAAATCATCTGTTGCTGCCCTAAGTTAAGGAGTTGCTCTCCTATTAAATTTTTAGTAAGTTTTATGAAGATTTAAGATTGCACATCTTTTTATGTATATGAAGTTATAGATAAAAAAGAATAGAGTTCTACGTGTGAGTGGGGTGAGACTGAGGGTAGGGTCCTGGAATATCATTTCTTCTGCTCCTTTTATCAGAGGGGAGCACAAGACTGTGCATATATTAACTCAGGCTCTGTTTTCCTGCATCATTTCACTGTCTATTAAATTTTCTGTATGAAAATTGCTTGTTCTCCCATCAAAACAAGGCATAACTTTTTTTTTTTTTTAAGAATAGGGGAAATAAGGAGGTACTCATAGACTTGTGCATTTGTAGACTGGCTGGGAATATCCGACAGCCTCATCCTCTGCACACAGGGCTTGCTGTTTTTTGGCCTGTCTTTCACTCTTCTGCTTTCCTAGTCCTACAGTTTAGGAGTGCCCTGCGCATCCTTCAGGTGTTTTCCCCAAGATCTTATAGTAAAAGGTGCCAGGATAGCAGCCCTTCTGTGGGGAATGGCGAAGGACATTGCCCTGTCACTGGAGTCTGATGAGTACTAGACAAATTGCAGACTTGTCCAATGGTTTAACAACAAGTGTTTTTCTGGGTGCTGGAATGGCAGTTTTGGCCCAGTCTGGAGTTTGATGATTTAATTTCGAGGAGAGGCTCAGCCCTTGTCACTTCTTTGTCACAAACAGAAAATGTTCTTCCCAAAGCTTTTTGTCCAGTTGGATGAAACTGAGCAGGGAGAGGGCAAGTGAAGATTCTTAAAATGATTTCTGGATGGATCTGAGGACAAGAGTGAAACTTAGGATTTTTTGATCAATTTAAAATGGATGTCTCTAGACCTACTATATCCACTTTCCTACTGTGTTTTAGATGACAATGCTAAAATTACTTCGTGTAGGAGCTGTATATCTGTTAAACTTTTGCACAAAAATTCCAATCGAAGAAAGAACTTCCTTAAAATGTCACTTCTTTTTTTTCAGTTCACTCAGAAGATGTTGGATAACTTCTATAACTTTGCTTCCTCGTTTGCTGTTACTCAGGCACAGATGACCCCAAATCCTTCTGAAGCTTTCATTCCTGCAAACGTAGTTCTGAAATGGTAATGGCAATGATCTCTAGTAACAAGTGTTCTTTTTTTCTAGGCATTAGACCATCATTTCTAAGCACTGAACTACTGTCATGCTATTCAGTGAGATGATGCAAAAGTGTTTTAAAATTGTTGTTGTTTCTAGTATAGAGAGGTCCTGCCCACTGTTTTTATGTTTATTTGTCAGCTTTTTTTTTTTTTTTGTTAGAAAAGTGCTATGCAATCAATGAAACTTTTTTGGTTCTAAAAAAGTTGCCTTTGACATTTGTGCATTTGCACTGTGCTGCTGATAATGCAAATGCTCTGGAGTTTTGGGAAGACAGAACACACTGGTACTTGTCAATTTGTGCTTATTTGTTTTACTTGGTCTCTTCCTAGACATAGTTCCAGCATAGTTGCCTTACTTAAGAATATGTGAGAGGTGGTGAAATCATGTTCCTAATTGACCTGGTTCTGTCACCAAGATCCTTGAGAGTAAATGCACAAGTTCCTCTGAGAGTTGTTTTCCAGGGACTGGTATAGTAACTGTCTGGGGATGCCTGTGTAGTCTGGAGATCAGTTGTGAACTGCAGGCAATCCTTTAGGTTATCTGAAAATGTCTTTCCTATCAATTTGGCCTCTGCAGTATTAACCTAAGCCCTTTATAAATCAGTATTTTAGGCTATATGAATACAGTTTTATCGTCAGTACAGATCTCATGAATATGCAAGCAGTTGATGTGAGCCATATGTTTTGTTTGGGAGTGTAATTTGACGCAGATCCCTTGTGTTTTGAAGGTAACTACAAACTCCATGAACATGTGTGGGTAAGGTCTCTGATGTGACTTGTCAGTGCCTGGGTGAAGCTGAATTGGTTTAAAACCCATCAGAGTTTTTCCTCATTTGAGTTGGGCTATGAACTGTGAGGTGTAGGAGAACATTTTGTTGTTTCCTTTGTTTCATTGGCAGTACCTTTTGATGCCTTGCATTTTGGGTTTGTGAGGATTAAAAGTGGGTTTTTAACTTTTGTGGCTCAAAGCCTATAGGCTTTTCTGGTTTTTCTTTTTTTTTTTTTTTGTTAGAAAGGCACAGAAATTGTACATTGTGCCTATTTCTTCACTGTATGTCAACGGTGAATTGTGATGCTCAGTTTGTTTATGGTTTGCTTGGTTTTGTGAGTATGGAAAGTGAAATTAGGACAGCATGTGTGCATTCACATTATGTGATTCATATTATGTGTTATATAATTCACATTATGTGAATTCACATTATGTGTTAAAGAATTATATTTCCTGATTTTACTAAAACATTACCATTCAGCCTCAGATTCACACTTCTATCTGCCCAGACTTTGATTTCCTACCCCAAAAAATGTTATGCATGAAACAGCCACTTATAATTCATAGAATTGTTTAGGTTGGAACAGGCCTTTAAGATGGAGTCCAGCCATTCACCTCCTGCTGCTAAGAGCACCCCTAACCCAGGGTCAATAAAATATGTCCACACATCTTCTAAACACCACCGACAATGGTGACTCCACCACTTCCAGTGCTTGACAACCCTTTCAGTGAAGAAATTTTTCCTCATATCTGTCGCTGTTGAGCACTAGCCGAGTGCAAGAACCAGACTGGATCGGGTGAGGCGGAATTCTGAATTTATTATTTAATTCTAAAACTTATATAGACTTTTAAAAGTTTCTCCGGATTGGGTCAATTCAAAACCTCCCCCTAGGCCCATAGGCCAGGTAGAACTGCCCATCTTTCCAGAGACAGTTTCAATAACATCCAAACCTTATCTTTATTTATAGAACACAGGGAGAAGAAGAGAAAAATTCCCATGGGAAAGAATCCGTGCTACCACACATATCCAGTCTAAATTCACTTACAACTTTACTACGCTTGAATGAGTCTCCTCTGGGATACTGCTTTAATGAAATGCATCTTATTGAAATACACAAGTCTAACTGTGAATATTCTTGATATGCAAATAGATTTTGGATTTACTGATTTCCTGGTGTGAAGTAGATGTAGTTTATCATGTTCTCTGCATAGACTAAATTATTTGTACCCTTTTAAAAAAATACAATTCTATATGCAGCAGCTGTTATTTTTCGGTTGTTTTCTTTGTTATTTTTCTAGGTATGAGAACTTCCAGAGACGTCTGACACAGAACCCTCTCTTTTGGAAAACATAAGCTTAAATTCTGTCACTTGGAGTTCTTTCTAAAGTGTTAACTGAAAGATGCATCAAGTAACTCCACTGAAGATTTTTGGGGGAAAGAGGGAAAACCCAAACAACGATTAGTCTGAACAGACAAACTAGTAACTTTTATATTACTCTTGAACAGTATTTAAAATTAAAACCAATGAAAACAACTTGTCTGCATGTTGGCTCATTTCATTGAAGTGCTCGGCTGCAACAAGAAATCAGTGTTCCATGTAGAAGTACTCTTTTGAAACTGCATATTGAAACTGGAAAAAATTACAAGATGAAAAATGGCAGCACTGTGTCATACTTGTGTGGTGCTTTGGGATGTTGTACACAAAAAAAAATGCGGTTTTTCTTTCTTTACCTCATTTGAAGGGTGATAAGGCAACTGTGAATATGCTGATTATTTTCCTGCTGGTACCTGCACTGCAAATTCTTTCTCTTTGTGGACAACCAATATTCCTGCCCCCAGCTCATACAAATGGTACAGCAGTGTTTCCTTCTTTGGCAGTAAGACACTATTGAGCTTAATCCTGGAGTACCTGTCTTTAACTTTTCCTGTATGAAAGTGTAATGAAGAGGAATCTTTGGGAACTTTGTGCTAGAATTATTCCCAGTGATAAGAGAGTAAAATCTTGTTTCTCTTTAAAAACAGATGTGGGGTGTCTGATAATGCTGTCTAGGTTACTGGCCCCAAAGGCTGTCATATTTGCTCATAAATTCATAGGATTATGGGGTGGTCTGAGTGGTTCTCATGACAAGGGCAGTTTCTGCTAGTGAGATGGCTTCAGCCACATGTGCCCAGGTATCTCACAGGAGAGCTCCAGCTGACCCTTCTGTTCACTAGATTAGCTTGATCAGAAACACTATTTTGAACAACAGATCTTGCTGTTATAAGTTACTTCCTGTAACCAAGGACTAAGACTTGCTCCCTGACCACTGGCATGAAAATAAGTCTATATTGGTTTCATTGACTGGGGAATGAAGCCTTTAAGGGGTCCTTTATGAAGTCAGCCTTAGGTACACTTGTCCTGAGAATGGAAACTCAAGCCTTTGAGCCTGCTCAATGACACCCTGTGTCATTGCTGTCTCAGCTTAAAATGGACTCTTCTCT
Organism: Aleadryas rufinucha; assembly: GCA_013397815.1. Lineage (NCBI taxonomy): Eukaryota > Metazoa > Chordata > Aves > Passeriformes > Aleadryas > Aleadryas rufinucha. Next base: position 143,781 of record VZTH01017868.1, on the reverse strand, counting down.
TGCATAAAAGCAGAGGGACTCAAAGAATAAAAGGTATGAGCTCAACCTGGGGCCCAGAAGAGGAGGAAAACAGACTGCTGAAACCCAGAAAAGCTGTGTAGGAACAGTTTTTGAAAAGTAAAACTGATTCTCTCCCAGGTAATTTATGGAACAAAGCTCAGGGTTATTTCCTAGAAGCCATGGAACAGACCCAAGTCCTGAAAAACTTGGGTCTCCTGCTCGACTAAAAGCTTAATTTTCTTAAAGACACATTTGTAGGGCAAATGTTTCTGGAGAAGCAACAATGAGGAAAATTAGCAGAGGCCCAGGCTGAACTCCCTCATCAGAATGGGTCATTAGGATGATTCTGTTTGACCTGTCAAATTCTGCTGTAGGCTATGGTAGTTTTGTCACTCAGGTGGCAGACAGCTGGTGATACAAGTGGATCAGAAGAGACAGAGGGACCAAAAGGAGGTTGAGTGGTCATTGCTCAGCTTCTCACACTTCTAAGGAAGCATCTGCCTAGTGTGGAAGTAAGCAATTAGCACTTCATAGGCCTTTGCAAGGTGTCAGGGTTAGGGAATATGTGCATGACCTAACAGCCTCACCGCATCAGCACGATTTAATGAACAAAGGAGGGATTTATTTGTAAGAAAAGGGGTACTGTCTCTAACTTTCTCATCTCACTGGCCAGAGCTGCCCTCTGTGAAATAATCTTCATGACACTACTCCTTGTTGCAATTTTCTACGGCCCTAACTATCTGACATGAAAGGGCCCTGTTTGGGCAGAGGCTGGCTCTCTGATGCTCAGTCTTCTCTCCTCTAGTTATAACAAGCTACTTCTGTTCTGACCAAAACTGCATTCCAGTTATTCCAGATGCTGGTGGGGTTGTTATTTGGGCTTCAGGAAGCCAGACACGCCAGACTAGACCATGTGGGTGGGATCAGTAAGTCCAGCATGAGCATTGTGGCTGCTCTTGCCCCAGCTCCAGTCATTAAGGCTGTAAATGAAAATATGTAATTGTATGGGGTTTGACTAATTCAGTAGTGTGGATTAAGAACTTCTCTCAGTGCTGTAGCCACTGTCAGTTTAGCAGGTGTTGTCTCTGAGCTCACTGAATGTGGCACATGCTTGAGAGCATCATTGTAAATTACTTTTCTTTCTTGCATCATTGTAAATTACTTTTCTTTCTTGTCGTGACTGAGCTTACAGATGGGAAATCCATGGAGGGAAGACTCTATCCCCCTTCAGTATCAGTATTTTGCATTTCAAAACTGCTGTGAAAGTATGAACTGATTCATTTCTGGAGGTTGTTTGGATGGCCAGACTGTGCTTCTCAAGCACAAATGCTTTTTCTTTCTCTTGATGCGCAGGATTATGGTGGTTTACTGCTGATTTTCACTGGCTACGTGAGATCCTATCCTATGATCACTAGTTAGAATGCTTGAGGAAACAGGCATTCAGTTTGTCTAAGGAAATTTAATGTAAGAAATTCCAGGGTTTTCTAACCTGTCTCCCAACAATACTTTTTACCTCAACACCATGGTTTTAAAATGGGAGAACAGATTATATAGAAGCAGTGCAGTAATAAATCTGAGGAGAAACAAAGATACAATGCATACCTCCATCTATTTTGCCTTTAACATGTATATATATATATCCTTCCCCCCTCCCCCTTACTAAAATCCCTTTCCCCAGGTATGTCCAGAGCTGTAATGCCTGTAATAATAACAACCTCGATGTAATATAACTTATTTTGTAATGATCTTCCTACATTTGGAGTATTTTTTCCCCTTCCCAGTTTCTAGCTACTAAGGAGCTCAGGTTTTAAAGAAAACCTTTTAAAAAAAAACAACCAAACAAAAACTGTCTACTGATCATTAGACTTTGAGGCTAAACATACCCTTCCATGCCAGACTCATAACCATGACAGGGCTGGATATATTTCCCTCCATTTTGGGACATTTTCCCAATCATTTTCCTTTCCAAGCCTACAGGAATTGTTAGAGTGGGGATTCTTTTCACAAGGGCCCTACATGTTTCTAAGTCTGCCCTCACCTCATCACCATGCCCAGAGAAAAATTTAAAAATACTGGAAGCAACTAAGTGCATGTATTCCTGCTGGGTTATGCAGAAACAGATGCAAAATTCGTGTCAAGTAGTCAAAATTCTACTTATGTAGGGGATTTTTTAATTTGTTTTTAAAAAGTTGCTTCATTTCTTTACTGTAAATATTTTTCTGACACAGCTCATGGTGACAGTGAAGCATTCTCAGGTGAATCTAAACTTGTCTGTAGCACTTGTAGAGGAAGTTAATTCCTTGACTTTTAGCCATAGAACCAGAGCTGCCCAATAAAATCAGTGGTGAAACATGAGCATGAAATGCACTAATGAAAACAAGCACTCCTACCTATACTGGAAGGGCAAATTCAATCCATCTTTGCATAAAATTCTTTGGCTTAACATTAAGAGCCTCAACAAGAACCTGACTGAAAGTTGCATTGTGGTAATGTTCTTTATTCATTCACCACCAGATGGAGCATCACCCCAGGAAACAGGATCATACTCGGAGAACAGAGACCTTTTAAGTGAACCACTGATTAACAGTCAGGAACCTGTTTTCTATTTCTACTTCAAGTTGTGGTACAAACCTTCTTGCTGCCTCTGGGCAAACTCTCTGCCTGAAAGTTAGAACTTTAGTCCAAGCCCGCCATTTATGCAATTTCTAAGTTTCTGAAAGTTGGTAGAATAAGACAAGGGCTTCCAGGTACCTCTACTCTTCAGCTTTTTTTTTTTTTTGGTGGTGGAGAGATAAAAGAAGGATCTCTTCAGGGAGATACTCAGTGTGCAATAACTGAGGAAATCAGCAACCTTCAAATTTTATTATGCTCCTCACGCAGAGTTCATAAAGAACAGACCTCTGTAACAACACTTGCAGCCTCTGAAACAGTTTCCTGATTCCACTGCACTTACTCATCAGCCTGACTTTACCTCTCCCTCACCTGTCTTGAGCTGGGGAACAGAAGGAGTCAATTACAGAATTTGTCAAAGAACAGACCTAAAGGTGGCCAAAGACAATGGGGAAGAACACATGTTCTTTCTGGCTGGTTTTGGTAGGTCTCTCCAATACTAGGGTTAAACCACACTTCTGTTATTGAAAAATTTAGGCACTGGAATTCTCAAGGTATGTTTCACAAAAGTATATATTAAAAGGTGAAAAGGCTTTGGAAAATATTAAACTCTTCTTTAAATTCTTTTGCAATGATTATAACTCTACTAGCTCTGTATCTTCCAGAAGACACACAATAATTTTATTCTTTCTCCTTTTTTTAAGTCTAAAACTAGGCAGCTGTAGGAAGAAAACACCCTAATGAAATAAACGCACAATTTTTATATCCACTTGAGCTTTATCAGTCTGCTTGTTGACAAAGAGACTTTTTCCCCCTATTGTGTATCTTCAAGATATTATCAATTCTACAAGCAGATGGGGCTGACTATTGTAAAGGAGAACTTTTTCTCCCCATAGCTTGTTACAGCTCTACTTACACAAGTTCTTCCCTTCATTAACACTTTTAATCCGATTTCAGCTCCATCCAGGTTTCTGAGGGCAAAGCTGCTGGAACATTTGTCTGCATTTTAAGAGGACAGTCTTCAGCACATTCATAAGTTAAAACAGAAGTTAAAGCTGACCCTGTGTTAGGCCTCTTTCCAGTCAAGCACTACCCTTCCTTTCCTTCCTCTCAGAGCAGCTCATTTGTCAGAACGTACCACTTATATACCAAAACAACAACCATGGCTGAGAAATCCCTACTGCTTTTGCATCCCACTTTACTCTCGACCCCAACCACGAGAAAACACAGAAGAGCCAGTCTAATGACATGCTACTACAAAGCATTTGCAAAGGTTAAACGGCACCAGCCTCCAGCCCTAGTGTTCTTAGTATAGCTAATTCAATCAAAGCTTTTTGCTTGAGGCTGCAGGAAGCCTGAGCACTCCCACTGCCTTTCTGGAGTGCTCTCCCAACCACACCCCAGCCCCACAATTTTTCAGACTCTGCCAACCCCACACGTTTTCTGCAGAATGAACTATGAGGTCTACGGGCCATTGCTGTTGCATAAATGCTGGCTCATACTATGCCAGCAGTTCTGTAGATGCAGGAAGTTAAACACTTTCCCCAAGCTCCAGTCTCATCTGTCTCCCTCTTCAGCTGACCTGTGTTCAGCTCTGCAGGAATTTGAGTTTCCTCCCTCCAGCACTCAGGCTTCTACATGGTTCTGCCCAACTCTGTGGTTTTACACTTGGCTTCCTGATCATGGCCCCTTGACCAGACACTCGTGGGCACAAGAAAGACCATACTAGCCTTTTGGCTTGTAAAGAAAAACAAGCTCAAAAATCCAGCTCAATTAAACACTAGTTTTGGACAGACCTGTGGTACTACTGCACTTCCCCAGTAGTAAGGACAAGGATTTAAAAGAGGGGAAAAAAAGCAAAACAATCATATATTACAAACTAAAATTTGTAAACTATTTGTCAGTTCTGGCCTTCATTTTTTTCAGGTTCCCAAGGACACAAATCAAAACTGGTTTAGTCATATTACTTCCAACTGAACAGGTAGTTTATCTAACCAGAGCATTTACAAGCTTCCCAAACTGTAACAAACAGAAAAAAGCAATAACCTGAAAGATAAAAAGTCAGATATGCACTTAAGAAGTCAGTAGCAAACAGGACTACTTAATCTTCTGATCAGAAAGGCACATTATATTGCCAATGACAGTGTACTTGTATTTACATCATAACTAAATACACTCTTCTCAAGTAACATGTCATGGTGAAGGATAACGGCATGGTAGGGAAAAAAAGTATGTAAATGGTTCAGCCTCAATAAATGTTATTTACCTTCTTCCTCATTCAGGTACACACAGCTACTGAGCAATGTCCTGGACCACTTTCTTAACACAGACACGAGCATTTCCACTATCTGCTGACAAGACACACACAAGTGTTTTGAACACAGATTATCACTGCTAATAATTTCTGCCATCTTATCCATTTCTCCCCTTTCATTTTTATTAACTGTACACATTTTAAACCTATATGAAATGGCATTGGTTTTAGAATCCATTATTCCTAAGGCAAGTAAAAACATTGAGGAGGCTCTTTGGGAATACTGACAATAGAGGTAATTAAAATATATTTCCAGTAACTAACTTTTAGATAAATGCAATAACTAGACAGTCAGAATTCAAACAATGTGATCCACAAAACAAACCCAGTAATGTTTTTTCCCCCTAGTCATTAAAAGAAATGATGAGAAGCAAATTCCAATTTGAGATTACTAAGAATTAAATCAATTTCAATCTGCAACTAACTTAAGGAATGAGTTCAAAATATTTTTAGATATTGTTTAACAATTATTTATATTATATTCTTAAGAGTAGCATTTCCTTTGTGTTGTCCCTGAATAATAGCTTCATCAGGTCTTCAGTTACAGAAGGTACAAAATACAACTGCAAGCATAAATACACCAAATTTCTAGCGAGATGTCGTACATTCATGTGATAGCTCTACTCAAAGAAATTTCCTAGGCCATAAGTGAAAACTCCTTGTGGGAAATAATTAAAATGGACAATTCAGAAAACTTTACAAAAATACTTCTTTTTATTAAAAGCAGCAATTTCAAGCAGAACAATACACAGAATGTAAACATCACTAAGTCCAGCTCCAGCCTGCCGAACCTTCAAGAAAGTCTACACTAAATGCATCTACTGTACTAGCAAGTTAAGAGACTATATTATAATTTGAAAATATATTTTCTACTATGAATTAAGAAAAAGTACTTTATCGTAATCTGTCCCAGCGCCAGATACTGGCATCATCACACACAGCTATAAGGATACTGCTATCCCTGCTAAAACTGGTCTGTCGGATGGCAGCAACACATTTAGGATGAGTAAGAGTCGTACACCTAGAAAGAAAAGAAAATTATTCAGCTGCAATGTTAAATCTTCCTACTACATTATGGAGCACTGTTTCAGCAATCCGTTATTGATGTAACCTAGGAGGAATTGAAGGCAACAGGATTATGGCCTTCATGGTGTATTTTGTATTCCAAATGTGGACTTGGGAAAGCAGACTTTCCTGTTCGCCCACAGTTGTTTCTCATCCACCCAATTTTTAGTGAAGCAAAGATTGAAAACTTACTGAATCACACTATTTAGGACTTCATAATCAGTGTTATTTCCCAGGGTTAGGAATAAAATATCAAAATCGGGTGATTAAAGACTGCAGCACTTTCAGGAACTTCATACATTAATGTATTCACAGACACATATTTACATGTATGTATTCATTTACATGTATGTATTCATAGACACATATTTGCATGGATTATATAGATAAATATATAGAGATATGTATAACATATAGGGTATATAAAAATATAATGCATAAATTATTTATAGATACAGTGTATATCCATTTTATATACAATGTCTTTTGGGAGTGGGTTTGTTTGGGGCCTTTTTTTGGGTTTAGAGTTTTTTTGCATTTGTATGTTTACACACATACATATATATGTACATGTATCTAAGAGACATGCTGTAAAATTGCCTGGCAACACAGGTGAGGAACTGGAAAGCCATACTGTTTTCTCCACACTGTGCTCATAGCTCTCCTTTACACTCATTTTTTACTCTGGTCTTGTCACCTATCTCACCTTTGTCATGTATTACAGCCACCTAGCACATCATCTTCTAATGGCTTTGCAAAATTTCCACCCAATTAGTTTGTAAGCTCTGTGAGAAATAAATTGTAAAAGTACTGTATCTACACATGGTAGCCAGCACAATCCAACTGGGGACTCTTGGCATTACTATAACATAAATTATAAATCAGTGAGATATAGTAATTAACCTTCAGGGGCTCACAATGTTTATTTCCCTAGTAGTTATACTGGAAAGTAAGTAGTACTGTTAAAGAATTTCTCTAGTTATCAGGAAAGGAAAAAGAAAAGTACCCCAACTCCCTGTCTTAGCAAAAACAAAATAAAGTACTCACTTGGCTTTATGTGGATCCTCTATTTCTAAATCCCAAACATAAAGTTTGCCAACCTGATTTCCCAGAGCAAGCATCTTAAAAAGAAAGCAGAGGATAGAGAAGTTTTAAAATACTCCATCAAAGAATAAAGTCAGAATTTTATAAAGGCTCTAGAGCTGATAAATTGTGTGTAAATGTTTAAACATGAATGACTTAATGAGTTTGTTGGAGGAGTCAGAAAGGCTGTAGAATTTGCCTCCTTTCTTCTATTTTATCAATCTCTGCAAAGAAGGGAGGAAGACATCAGTAAACATATTTTTGGTGGAAAACAAATATTTATTTGGTGGAATTTTTTTCTACCAGGCAGAACCCACACTGAAAAATCTGGAGCTCCTGCAGATTCATATAAAATCCCTTACAGCAAACCATTCTGTTTCTCAAACATCACATGAACCAAGATTTTTCCTATGCCCATAAATATGGAATCAAGTAAAAGGCACACACCTTCAAATACAACAAAGTCAAAGCTGACACATACCTTCTGCCAGAAATCCATTGAAAATCTCATGTACCATATGTCACACTGGCTATAATCAAATCTCCCAAGAATGGTCACATTTGACTCGCTGGGCTTGATTTTATCTATATCATCTTCCATCTTGCCAGGCTTCCAGCAAACAATGGCATTTTCACAAGACTGGAGTGAAACAATGCAAAAAAACCATCACCTGTAATTTATACTGCAGAATCAGTCTAAACATAAGCAAATCTCACAGCTTCCCCAATGACATCACAAAAAACAGAACTGAAAATCTCACCTCTGTCCTTAGATCACAGCCACATCACCAGCAATAATCACCGTCCATCGCTGGCAACCTGATGCCCTCACAGCTTTGCCAGGTAATGGGACTGCAGGAGCCCTCCCTCGCCCGCTTCAGATGAAGTCAACCAGATGTGCTCAAGCACAGTTTAATAAGCAGCTTAAACTCATCTTGGTTTGAGGACTATTTACCCAGTTCCTTTGACTAACAGGACCGTGCACTCACCAACTGCTGGCAAGGTAGTTGGACTGCCTGGTTAATATCTGCAAGCCAATGTTACTAGTGGACACAACACATTAATCAAAATTACTCCACTATGGTAACCCTCATCTCACTCTTTAGCAACAGGATCCCTCATCAGTATCTGTAGATTCCCTTTCTGTATGTTCTGTGCAGATTCTGGTTAGCCAGAAACCCTGGACTTTTAGCAGAGGTACAGCTGTAGTAAGAATTTTACTTTTTAAGTGCAAGCTGCCTACCCACACATCCTGACAGTTGACAAAATTCATAACACACTCCACAAAATCATTTGACACAAGATAGTAATTTAACCTACGACCCAAACACTAATAAAACCTTTATTGTTTAGGATCCTCAAGACCAGCAAATAAATGTAATGTAGCTGAAAAAGCTGCAGCATTACCTTGGAAAGAATTAGGTCTCCCAGCCACCGTACACAGTCAACATAATTTCTATGTATGTCTCTTGTGGAAAAGTCGGGAAAGTGAATTTTCTGGGAAACAAAAGGCCTATGGAGAAAATTGTCAAGTCAGATTCAGAGAAATAAACACACAAGCACAAGTGTAATTTTAAATAACCAGTTTTAACATATTTCAATCTTAAAAAAACAAGCCCAACCTTTTAAGTTTTATAACAAAGTAGATTTTGTACACAGGGTTTTTTTCTTTTTAATATAATAGGAACAGTCCCTGTTGATTTCATCCTCATTCCTAATGAAATAACTAAGTTTCCCATGTACAAGACTGTGTAGAGACAGTGCTGAGCAAAACCACTCCTTCAGATGCTGAATACAACTCCTGTCACCAAATACTTCAAGAACTAATTAAAGCTCAGTCTTCCTGATGCTGCTTCTGCAACATCTAAATTGTTAAATAGAAATGCACACTTAAAAAAAAAATAATCATTTTTTAAAAAGCACGCTAAAAAAGCATCATTTAATATTTGGTAACATTACCAAAAAAAGCGAGAGTATTTTCACAGCTAGTCTCATTGCTGAACATGTTCACTGTGTTTTAGACTCTTCAATTCTCTCAATGGTTTAACTGGAAGTTAAGATCAAAAAGTTGAAGAACTTCATAAAGGAGGATTTATCTATCATGTATCTAATTGCTATGTTTACTTGATAATTTACTCATATCTGAGGTCAAATCAGAGAAGGATGAAAATTAAAGTTATTACTATGTAAACAGTTTTGTCCCCATCCCAAAGTCAAATAATACACAATAATTAACTACTCAATATAAGATTATTTGCCACATGTAATTACACAGATTTGATTCCCTTCTAGAAATTTTGAGATGAGATGAAGAAAAGATACTGACATCTTGAAATGCGTGAAATACAAGCTTTAAAATAATAATTCTAGACATGTTCTAGTCAAGCAAATAAGAAATAATTAAGATACTTTAAAATAAAAATCTCAGGACTCTGAATGAGAATTCAACAAAATTCCAGTGAAGCAAACATCAATAAGACCCATAATCTAGCGAGATTCAGTACCCAGCACAACACCCAGGTCACTCACTATCCCCAAGAACTCTCAGTTTGGAAAGGAGTTAACCTGGACCACTGATAGAAGTATTCATGTGTTGCAAAGACAGACAAGGAGATGAAGACTACGTACCTGTTGGTTTTATTTGGGTTGTACTCATAAGATTCTTTGATAGCATTAATCATTCTCTTGGAATTAATTCTCCAGAGTTTTAGAGAGTGATCCATCCCACAGGACATGATTTTTTCACCAAGAAGATCATAATCCTATGTATATAAAACAATTTTGAGCACTCTCACCCTAATCAACTCAGATTTTATTCCATCATTTCCATCAAAACAGCATTTTATGTGTAGAGAATGAAATAAAACTGCATATTTCAAATAGAAAAACACTAAGAATGTAATCCAGCTCACTGCAAAGCAGCACAGCATCTTAATAATTATATTTAGACTCTCTCAAGAAAGAGAGATATATTCAACAGCACTGACAGACAGTGAATCTACAGCTACTTCTCCTCCTTCAGTAAGTTCCCTAGGAGCAACTTTGGCAGAATCCCAGGGCTATGACATGGGTGAATAATACCGTGTCAGGTTCCCTACAGATGCACCCCTCACCTTTCACAACAGGTCACACAACAGGAAGGGAAAGAGTTCTTAAGAACAGCATATTAAAAGTTAACTATTCTAGTTGATATTTGCTGGGTACCAGTGTCTGTTCACAGCCACTGAAAAACAATTTAAGTCAACTCAAATAACTTCTTTCTTTCATTACCATGTCTCTCAAGGTTTATTTGTTTATGCTGCTTTGACTTGATAAGACCTCAAGAACTTCAGAAGTGGGACCATCATGAAATGTTTTTATTCTTTCTAGCCCCACTGAGCCCTATTTTGCTTGCTTCTAGGCTGCACCCTGAGAAAACCAGCTACTGAAACACACATTCTGTCTGTAAGAGGTGGCCACATCAATCAAACCACCTGACATTTATAGTTGTCTATCCCCTTAAAACAGTATTTATGCACTTTCTGTTGGTTATTTTTAAGTAGCTATAACATCAAAACAGTGCACAAGAGGATTTAAAGTTGCTTACTACCCTTTGTATATCTAAATCCCTGCCCCACAGTCTTCCACTTACTGCACTTAACACCTCATCCCTGTGCCCTTCTACTCCTCCAAATATTGCAACCAGCGTGTCTGTCTGGATGTTCCACAGTCTCAATGCATGATCTATAAAGAACAAATAAAATTACATGCTGCTTTTTATATGGACATTTGAATAATATATTTCAGCTTAACCACTTTCAGTAACAGGTGTTTACGTAAACATCAAAAAAGCACTTAATTCTTCTTCTCATTAGAAACAACAGAACTGCATTAACTAAAACTGCTACTACAACTAACTGTTAAAAGTAATTCTGTAACTGAAAAGGTGTGCCCACCCCCTCCCCTAGGGACAGTTTCTAGCAAAAACACGCTTGGCTCTTTAGATCATCCAAAAAGCAGAGAAAAGTCTGATCTCACACAAATATGCTTTTAGTCAGTGTTAAAAAACAATTTTATGTATCAAAAAATGCTAGAATTCCTTTCTGCCATTCTAACATCAACATTCAGAAAAGTTGTAATTTTCCATTTTTTAACCTTTAGATTACTCTTTATGAACCCCAGATACTAAGGAAGGGAAAACTGTTTATATGAACAATATGTATTCCAAAGTCAATCAGACTAATCCACTTGTTTAAAGGAAGTTCTAACAATTTCTAATGAAGAACCTCTAGTGTATCTCCCATTTGGAAATGGGAACCCTAGTGTATTTCCCTTTTGGATTCCACAAGTACACTGCAATGAATTACAGCAACACACAAAATCCCAGAAGGGATACAGGTGGCCATGCAGTCCCAAATATTTTCCTCTTTTTTTATTAATCTCTCAGCCAAGCAGTTCTAACATCCCAACTATTCTCCTGCCTCATGTGTTCTCAGTGATAGTACCTGCTCCAGAGATTGCACATTAAAACTTGCAGTACTATGGCTGATATCAAAACATTTATTACAAAGAGAACCTAAAAAATACACAGAAACTGGATGTTTACAGGCCCACAGCACCAACTTGACAGTTGCCAGCATCAGAGAGCTTCCCAACTCCTGTTCTCATCTAGCTTCACCAGTAAGTCCAAACATACTACATACAGTCAAAAGTCCTTTTCAGTGAGTATTTCCAACTCAAGCATTCCTGAAGGCTAGCTCCTTGTGGCAGATCATTCTCTAACTTCACAAAACAGTCAAGATTAGGAAGTTGTGACTGTTAAAACTTTCTGTAAAAGCCTATAAGACACCATACCAAAAACTCTCTTCACTAATATGCTTTTTACACAAAATCCCATTGAAGTTCCCAAGCAATAGACAATCAAAGTTTTTCCCAATGAACGTGATGGTGAATGCTGTCTGCAACTTTAAGACGCCCCCACTAGATGGCAACGTGATTCAACAACTGAAAAATATTTAGTTCAACTGTCCGAAAGTGAAGAGCAAACCCAAGGCTCATGATTCTTTTTTCCTAATAAGCAGCACTATTCACAGTCGCTTTGCACCACAGGTGGGAGTTATGGTTGTAGGCCATGGATTTAATAAGTATAAAATATATAGCCATGAAAAAGCATGATTTGCTCTCAACTTTCAAGGTGAACTTGTTCAGTGCCATTCACAAAAACAATTCATGAAGGTTTTTGGCCATATTCAAGACCAAACTCCAATCCAAAGTACCCTCATTTATACAAAAACAAGAGGTTTTTCCTCACCTTTGCTTACAGATAAAAGAAGGTTTGGATCTCTTGGATGGAATTTCAGCTCATTGATTGCATTTCCATGGCCCACGTAGTGCTGGGATAGAATTCAGAGACCAAGTTACCATTTCCCCTCATGTTCACTTGTACTTACAAGAAAAAGGTGTAATGCCTTACTGAAACACAAGCTGTATCTCAAAGTTCTGAACACTCACCTTTATGCACTGCATTGTAATAGGATTAATTATCCTAATAATACCCCTGGATCCTGCCACAGCCAGAAGAGGATGGCTTGTATTGCTATCATATGTCCACGCACAGGTATAGAAATTTTCATCTGCCTACAATGCCTCAAGTTAAGGATCACAGAACAAATAGGAGATTTCTTTTTTTCCTTTTTTTCAAATGACACTTTATTTTAAGCAAACCCGTTGCTATTTGATCCAAGTGGCCAAGAGTCTCTGCTGGACCCCATAAGAAAAAGACACATATTTGGTTATACACCTGCAAATACCAGCAACATCACCTTTTCTGTAGATGTTAATTTCTTCACTTCTGTTCCATAACATACAAGGAACACCTTCTTTTTCATGTCATCACCTTTGATTGGGAATAATGAATCATGACTGAGTTCACAAGTTAATGACTTGTGTATTGCAAATGATCAACACAAGTTATTAATGCTTCAGAGCATGAAATGCAGTTCTCAGGCTTTAAACTCAGTTCCAATTCACAGGGAAACTGAGGCTACTGTAAAGCAGGGAAACACTATACAAATAGTAGTGTTGGAAAGATTAAACTGATGGAGAACCAGTTTTCAAATATTTTAATACAGTCTGGTCAATGAGTCTCCATTTTTAACATTTTTTTCAGCAGGAGAGATTCTAGGATGTGGAAATGAGGCAAGACTTGGACCTAACATAAAGAATGCACCACATGAACAAAGTATTAAATCACAGAGCATTTGTATGCTTTTTCCTATAAAGCCTCTTGTTTTTTCATAAAGAAGAAGCAAACGTGAGTATTTAACTTAAAAGGATACATCAGCATCCACGTAAGACTGCAACAGACGGATTTCTCCTTGGGAATGACATTCATATAAAGTAACCTGGAGACAAAAAACCAAAAATAAGTAAGTGGGAGAGACTGCTGCTTAGTTGTGACATATCAAAAGGAAATCACACGCACCCATCTATTGACTGCCTGATGGGGAGAGGTAGAGTGCATCTACAGTTTACATTTCATCCATCATCTACTGGTTTCCAACAGGTGAAAATGGTTTGATAAAAGAATGCCAATAGCACTTCCGGTAAAGCACCATTCCAGGACTTGTCAGCTGTCCTTCCCAGATACTAAAGTCTATTATTTGAATTGTCTTAATAAGATAAACCCTTGTTGGAATTAATTACTGCAGTCATCTCTAACATGACTTGGTCTTTTAATGAGTCACTGAAACCTTGCTTCAACTTAGTTTAGTACTTTTGCTGACTTGCCAGACAGAAAAAACCTAGACATGAAACACTTCTTATTTATTCACAACACTTGCATAGAACACACTTCAGGAGTTAGTTTCAAGACTGAAATGACATCGATCCTTGTTCAGAGGAAGTCTATAAATTCACTCCACACAGGCCACTAATTTAGCTACTGAGCTGGCTGGTATCATTGCAGACAGTTCTCATCCCGTATGCATGAGTGTGTATGAGTACACAACCTTTAGAAAATAATAACATTTATGAAGAGCAATTTTCTTGAGAAGATACATTTATGCACCTCTCTTCCTTATCCCATACGCATGTTACTGCAGGACTTTTTTCTTTACTACATAGGTTAATTATCAAATAGCTAATATATGACTTCGTAGAACAATCTAAAGGATGCAACTCTCCCAGATAACAGATGCTACACATCTTAGAAATACATCTGTTTATGTTAAGTATTGTGTGTCCATACCAAACACAGGTAAACGGATTGCTTGAAAACAGGAATGCATGCAGAACCACACAGAAGGGCGTACGATAAAAAACAGATTACTCACTCTGTTGCTGCCAACAGTGGCAAAAACAAGAGGATCACCTTCTTTACTGTGCCAATTAAACTGGACTCCAAACAGAGGCTGGCCATGGTCCTCCTATAGGTATAAAGTAAGATTAGAGATAAAAAACCCAACAAAATCCACAGGCATATCATTGCTGTGAAATTCAACAGTTTAACTGACAAGTCTCCCTCCTCAAACTAATGGGTTCACAGCCAGTATAACTTTAGATAGTGAACAGTTAACAATCATAGTTTTGTAACATCACATTTTAACTTGGCTGTCTTAAAGGGAGGTTAAAGCAATATTCTGCAAACACACCCCTCCCCTTTCTTTCTCCACCAAGCTTTTAAAAAGTAAAGGGGAAGAACTGTTGTGTCAGTTTTGGCCAGAAGCTGGCAGAACCCCCAAGTTATATTTGCAGCTCTACTATTTTGTTTTGCAATTTTCAACAAGGCAACTTCTGCATCTAAGGTCACACATATATGCATTTTCTATCATAATTACTTATACACAAGGATTTGCAACTTCACAGGGAAGAATTACCAGGAGAGAGAAGAATTATATTGGTATAAGGATGGAGAAGAGCCACATTTAATTATTACATTACAGTTAGGTCTTGTAACTTTGTCACAGACACAAGCAACTCTCTCCAGCATGTCACAATACTGCTACAAAGTTCATGTCTACAAAGTGTTTTCAGATCGCCTTTACAAACAGTTACCAGAGAAATGCCAAGTATTATTTTTATCCAACTTACATCAGCTCGAGAGAAAAAAAAAAGTAGATATGTTTATGAATTGTGATGAATATGGTGGTGCTTGTTAATAATTGATAACAGTATTTTGGCCTGTCCTGACAGGATGTTTTCAGCAAGAATAATGCTCATTGAAGTGCCTCCCCACAGGGGACTGTCTGGGACAGTGCAGGCAGGAAGGAAGTGTCTCATGACGGCTGTTAAGCAGCCTTCAAATGGCAGCGCTTCAGAGACAACCCGAGAAGTACCAGCCCTGGCAGCTCCGGCCTATCCAAAACCAAAGAATAAATTCGAGGAGGGGGTGCAAGTAAGGAGTCTAACACTACTCAGAAAAAGAAAAGTAAAGGAAGTCTGGAAAAAATTTAAATAGCATTATTTATTGAGAAAGGCAGTATCTGTTATAAACAGAAATATCTAGAAGAGCTAGAAAGAGAAAGCAGAAAATCATTTAGAGATGAAGGCCCTCTTGCAATTCTCAAGCGAGGTAACAACTTTCAAAGCTCAGTACAGATTAAAACGAATTGTTCAAAGTTTAACTCAAAGTATTACCCATCATAACACAAAACAACAAACTAACGGCTTTATGGGACGAGGGGCATGGGATATTAGGAAAGGGTAAAGTAGCAAGGTTATTAGTAATCCCAGGACAGAAGGAAAAAGCAGGTATTCAGTATCTGTAAAGCAATACAGTTGAACTAGACATGAAAAATGAGGAAAACTGTAAGCCATAAAATTGCATACACAAGGCCATGATTTTTTGTGTGCAATACATTTATTAATTTTACTTTGTAGCAATAAATTTATTAATTTTACTTGGTAGCCTTGATTTTTGAGTGCATATGTCTCGTTTGAAGAGAATGGCTCAGATCAAATTCGGAACGCCTAATAAAGTTTTTCCACTAACAATTAGTTGGTTTCAAATTTCTGCTTGAAGGAGTTCATGCTGGTGAATACTGAGGGCTTCTAACATATCACATGAAGATAACACAGGTAAAATGCATGGCTTCCTACTGCTTTATATTACAGAGGCATATTAGCAGGTTTTGCATTTGTTTTTCTGGAATAACCTTGTTTTCTGTCATATGCCCTGTTTCTGATAAATTTAACAAAATACAAAAAGTGAACAGCAGTATGTTTTTTGCCCTCAACATAGGCTATTTTTCCAGCATAAGATGCAGTAAGTTTCTTATTTTCTAGGTAGGACCCAGACCAAGGTAATAAGTAGAGATATATAACAGTGCTATACTCTTTCTGTATTTTTATATTTCAGTACATACCTGAAGTATTTTGCAAGCTTTTTCAAAGAAAATCTACTTCCCCAGAAAATTACTCTGCAAGACAAATGTCTTTAGTCTACTTACTTCACCCGCACTACATTTCTCACATCAAGTGCTACAATCTCCAAGAGCCTAACTGTACATATTGCAGTTTTGCTGGTGTTTGATGGATGAAGCAGCCAGCCAGAGGCCCTTGCAGGAAGATACCAGTGTATCTGCAGCTCTGTTCCTGTTTAAACTCTCAACATCCTCACTGGTCAGGGACAGCACATACCTATTCTGAAAATACCTGTCTGCTCTAGTTTTTGTCCCAAGTGCCGAACAATGAAGGCGGTTTTCCAAAACACTGTACTTCTAGGTGCCGTACACAATGCTTATGCTCAGATGCCAAGTATGTGACACAAATCTGACACTGGCTTGTACAGACAGAAGTGACCCAGATACCCGTCCACAAGTAAAATTGTGAAATGCCATCTTGTCCCTGATATGAATAAAGGGCACAAAACCCAAAGTACTCAGGTTCTTCATGCACTAGAGAAAGAAGGCAGAGGAGAAAACAGACCTATTGCTACAAAAGCAAATAAATAAAACAATCAATGGCAAGTTCCAGCCTTACTCACTCAATGCCAACCCAGGTTCAATCACAAAGTAATACTAGACCTGTTTTTAGAGACAAAGCAGTGAAGTCAATACTATGCCAACACAAAAAACTATCACCTGCATGAATGCCTTTCAATACATGTCACCTACACTGCCAGAGGGGAAGCAACTACCCACACATGCATTTCCAGTTCCCAGAAGTGGAGGTAAGCCATTATGGGCAGTGGGTTTAGTTACATTTAGTCTCCATTACACATCAACAAGCTAGAATCCTGTGTGGCATTGCATACTGGTTCCCAGGTCAGGAGAGAGCACGTAGAAGCTGAGACAACACCAGACTGCTTACAACTTAAACACACACCATAAGCAGAAGCAAAGGGTAGGGAAAATAATTGCACTGCTTTAAAGGGAGCACAACAAAGCAAAATATACATGGTTTTCTGCCAAAAGATCTATCAGCAAAACATATATGGATATATGAGGATGTACAACTGTGCTAGCTGTGTTAGCTGTATACACTCATTTATAAACCCTATTACCATTTATCCCACAGAAAGCAAAGATTTTTCAGTACATCTTACAGTAACTTAGTACTCCAAAAAGAAAAAAGACAGCTTTTTATTTCCTGTTGTTTTCCAAGCTGTATTTTTGTTCTTCTGATACTTAAATTTCACCCAAAATAACTTCCAAAGTAGTGTTTAAAAAGCATATTTAGCAAGCACTGAGTTTTTCAGGCTGAGTCATAACCATTTAACACTCAAAGCAGACAGTAATGGCCATATTTCTTTGTTTCCCCAAGGAAAGAAGTAAAAAGGAAAACAAGAGGGGAAAACCAAGAGTACAAAAGTAGAAAAATACATCACTTATACACCCCTAAAGAATATTAATTTCTATAATCTTTACATCATGTTGACCCTTCATTAACTTCAATACCTGCACCTTACAGCATAGTTCAAAAACATATAAACTAGGAGATATATGATGTGGTACTCAAAGAGTCACAAGTGTCTTTCTAAACCCACATACAACATTCAGTCATTAGAGTTTTCCCCAGAGTATCTGCAAAATTAGTATGGAAGAACAGGAAAAGGGAAAGAAGAGAGGCTTCCTCAATCATGAAGTAAAAAACCAAATTTGGCTGCTACCTAGTCTTCGTCTTAACATGCACATCTCGTATTATTAGCATTAATTTCATATCAAAGAGAAATGGGGAAAAAAGCTAATAAAAATACCTCACCTAACTGAAATGCTACATTTACTCCCTCACAGCTTGATTCCACTTGCACAGGAATCTGTTCCCAGGCCCTGATCCAAATCCACAGAAGTCAGGGATTGCTTAGTTTCATAGCTTGGTCTTTTGGGTCACCCTACAGTGGGGTCTGGATTGACTTATGGGTGAGGGAATGTTTTGTTTTCCCAGAAGACACTTGGAAAGTACTAACCCTTTTTTTCTGCAGACAGAAAATAAGTATGAGTAACAAAGCTCAGAACTTGTTAAAAGTTTGGGTGCCCAAAGGCCCGTGTCTGTGTTTGAAGTATGACTTGAAGCCACAAATAGCACCATCCGCGCGGGTGATTCACGCGAATCACAGGAACTGCTGCCTACCTTGGTGAAATGAAACAACTTCCCTTCCTCCTACATCCTCAAAGGACTGGAGATAATTTTTATACTTCAAGAATACAATAAGATCAATTTGTTTCCCAGATACTTTTGTTAGTGTAACTTCATATCACAATTTCTCCAGTGGCAAAGCTCATTCAGAAGGTTTCCACGCTCCAGACCTTTTATCCCCTCCCACTCAATACCCCAGTGTTCCAGTGAGGCAGCCTGAAGACAAAGTTCAGAAAAAGCCACATCAGCACAGCTCCACAGTTAAGCGTGGGGGAATGACAAAATACTCTTAGAGGAATTCTGCAGAAAATATCCACTACTGAGCTGCACAGATCCTCATGACAAATAAACACAGAGTTTAACGAAACTCCCATCTTCTTCCAGACACAGTAATTTTTTATTTAGAAATCTTCTAAAAATCAAATCCTAAGGCTTATTTACAGCTTTTGCTACATAAATATCCCACACGAGGCTGACGAATGAGAAAAAGAAGAACATCTTGACAGTCTAAAATAGTCATGAATGAGAAAACTCATTCAGTCCACCATAGTCCATCACCAGTGCAGAAGAAAACAGCACTACGCAAATACAGCAGAACAGGGAGTAAAGACCATGAATCCACAGCTCTTAAAACCATCAGGTGTTATATGGGAAGATACATATTATCTAAATCAGGTGCTAACATATGATCCCAACACTCCAAAAAATTAACCAAATTGCACCACACAGTAATTATGATACTGCCAGAGGACAGAAATACCTGATCTGGTAAGTGTTAGGAAAAAGCTACTCTAAGACTGTTGGGTTGATTTGTTTGGGGTTTTTTTTCAACACGTAGAAAAATCTGTGCAGGCTCTGTGCTTTGCATGGAGTTGTCACAGGTTTTGTTTTAGTTCAATTTGTTTATCTGACTTCTTCATTTATTTCTAGCATCTACAATTTCAGTGAAATACATAATTATAGCATCACATATAACTATGCAACCTGTACAAAAATGGGATTAATTGCAGCACTACCTACTGTTTCCTATTTCTCAGAAACCCTTTTCTTCAAAACTTTGGCTATTCCAAGTAAGAACGGTACTCGCTTCAAATCAGCAGGGAACGTAATTGTTTAAAGATATTTAAAAGTATCTAGCTTGACGCTGTCTCACAGCCAACATTAACATTGCTGCCAGCAAGTGGTGCCCGGCATTCCCTGAAGCCCACACATACCTACCTTTAGGCTATTTACACATTTGAAGGAATATTTGCACTTCTTTGACTTCCATTTTCCTTTCCCCCAGCTTTTTCTTCCTGGTGCATTAGGAGTGTTTGTCGGTGTATCAGGGCGTTCAGTGTTAGTACCGCTTTCAATACTAACGGCATCATCCTGAAAACATTCAAAATTATATAGAATGTCACAAAGACATCATTAACTGCTATATAAATTCAACTAATCTTGCAGCACTTGGCCTTTTCACTTTTTCTTCTCATGCATAAGAACAGATCTCCCAGGACCTGGTGTTATTTAGATTCATGTATTTAAATCTAATGCCAACATAATAGCACTCCTCTCTAGAAACAGAACATGAATCACATGAGGATTAATCCAAGAGGGAGAGATATGAACTGTGATCCAGTGAAGTTTCTTCAGATGCTCTTAAGAAAATGTCTAGAGATAAAGCAGCTGCTTCCCCTAGAAAACATCTTTGATCCAGATGAAGTGAGTACTTCTGAAGTACTGAAGAAGAGTTGTTTGTGTAAAAAGATGAGGCTTGACCTTACCAAGAACCAAGCCATTCTGAGGCTTCTGTACACCCTCAGCAGCACCAGTCACAGCACAGTTCTGCAGTGGGTCAGCATCGACACCAGAAGACAAAGTCCCACCTCTCCTTCCTGCTCTTTCCCACAGATACTTACTTGTTTCCATTAAAAGCTAAATTCTGATCAGCTAACTAATCCAACTGGCTCTCCAACCACTAGCATAAGATAAGAATGGGGAAAACTGAAAAAAAAAGGGATACATAAAACACCCCATCCAGCCGTGCAGAGATTTTGAGTCAGCTTTGGACAATCAGCAGAAACTTCAATTTCATGTGTGGTCTTACTGCAGTGCACTGTTTAAAAGGACATGTCCCTGCATCACCTGTCACAAAGCACTTCACCTTCACCTGCACTGGACCTGCCAACCCTGTGCTTCCATATGAGTATGTTCAGCTTGTTAAAAATCAACTTTTCCCATTTTTTTCTGGCAAGACAGTCCATTCACTTTCCATTAGAGTAGTGGGGGAAAAACAACTCATCCCAGGCCAGGTAATTTCTAGAGCTGAACTACAGGAGACAGAGGCAAACAACAGCCTGCCACTGGAGGAGATTCAAGAAGCTGCATTAGGAACTCCACTAGGAATATGGAATGAGGTCAACTATAAACATTAATACACCAATTCCCACCAAGCATTTATTCTTTGTCCCAGTTTCATGTCTGTATTATCAGAAGCCTGTAGAGGTGTACTAGTCTTTATCTGCCCAACAACTCTGAAAAACAGGACATTCAGAGGAGAAAAAGGAGGAAAGATACCACACAAAGCCATAAGTGTACTGCCCAGATCTGGAGTCACTCCTTTCACATTGCACCCATAAAAGAGCCAACCCTCCACTAATATGCATAACCAAGTTTAACAATTTTTACATTTTCCCGTTTCTTCTCCTTTACCCTAAAAAATTTCAGAGTTTTCCAAATTCTCATCTCCCAAGCGCACTTGCCAGAATTTTAATACTTGACAAGACTGAAGTTTTCTCTGGACTAGCCACATATTGTTAGTGTGAGAACACCAGGCAGCTAGTGTGGTGCAACTACACCAGGTATCTGCAACTACCACATAACCGACAAACCTGCACACAGGACACCTGTGGAACAAAACACACTCCTTCTCCAAATCAACATTATTATGTCAACGTTTAAACTGAATCCCCCATCTTGCAAGAGTAGTGGAGTCCAGTAACAAACTCTTGAAAAAGGAATCCCTTCACTACTGAGGCAACCCACATCAGAGAATCAGAGAATCACAGAGTGGTTTGGGTTGGAAGGGACTTTAAAGATCATCTAGTCTAATCCACTGCCATGGGCAGGGACACCTTTCACTAGACTGGATTGCCTAGGAGACACATCAAGCCTGGCCTTAAACACCTCCAAGGATGGGGCATCCACAACTTTTCGGGGCAACCTGTTCCACAGTTTCTGGTAGCATACAACTGACAGCAAAGCAAGCCTGAATGTCTGTCACCAAATTACACTTGGATCCACAAATGCTGCTGAGCTATGAAAAAAAACAAGAGCAGTGGAGTGGAACATCTCGAACCTGCCTGTCACCTCACAAACACCACTTCCAAAAGTTGTGGAGGATTTGGTCCAGATCCCTCACTTGCCAGGTAAGTGCAAAAAAAAAACTTCCACACTCTACAAAACGCACACACAAATAACCCCCTCCACACCAGTAACTACATAAAATGATTGCTCAATACCTCAAATTAAGTTTACCGTTCAGGTATAAAGTTATTCTACATCAATCACATTACCTTTGCTCTGAACACTAGAATTTCAACTAACTTAAAGAGATTACAGACCCCATCCCTGCTGCCTTCTGCTGACAGTAGGTTAGGAGCACCATCTCCTACTTCTCATTCGCCAAGACGTCGCACACATAAACTTGTGCTGCATGATACTCTACAACGTGACAGTGAAGACACACGACGCAAAACTGCAAGAAAGATGGAAAATTCTGCTGNCGCCCCCGGCGCGAGGCCCCGTGCCCGCCGTGCGCGCGCTCCCGCCACACCACTCCCCCCACTACCCCTGCCGCCTCCCCCTCGCCCGGCCTCACGTTCTCGTCTCCAGACAGATCGCCGGGGTTACTGTTCTCGTCGCTGCTCAGCTTCTGCTTCTTCGCCGGCATCTCTCCCGCCGCTGCCGCCGCCGCCGGGGCTTCTCCCCGCTCAGACATCTTCCCCGCCCCCCACCCACCGCCACGCAGCCGCAAAGCGCGGACGGGGAGGTCGGAACGGCTGTGCCGTAAAGCGGCCCCGCTGCCCGGGCTGGGGCCGCGGTGCCGGCGGAGGAGCGCCTTTCCCGCCGCTGGAAAAGCGCCCTTCTCGCCGCCGCCGGCGCTGAACGGGCGGCGGGAACCCCTCTCGCCTTGGGGGGCTCAGCCGAGAATTAGCCGGTGTGTTCACAGCACGGCACCGTGGTGGCACTTGCCTAGCGCTGCCTGTGGCCCGAGCACGCGTGTGATGGAGAAACAAACATTCCCTTTCGCCACGGGTGTTACTGACCGCTGTCCATCTTTTCTTGTGCCCAAATGGTTTGTTGGGACTTATTTTGTGTTCTCTTACTTCACAAAAGTCCTTCAGTCTGCAAATAAAGTTTCCGGGTAAGAAAGACAGGCTCTTCTCTGCTTCCTACTTCTGTACGCCCTGGCAAGCTCCTTCTGCAGCTATAAATTAAATAACTGTAGTTGCCAGGTTTTTATTTATTTATTTATTCACAAACCACAGGTCCCAGAGTTATAATAATTATGAACAGTAAAAGAAAAAGAACTTCTGACAAAGGGGAAAAGTAATGTGCCCACAGGCACAGCATCTTATCTGCTATTCTTGTAGAGGCAGAAACAAATCTTTTCTCCCTGAGGGAGACATTCCAGTCTCAAAAAAGCTTTGAGGGCAGGGACTGAAGTGAGCCGTGCCTTTTATATAAAATTTAATCTCGCATGAACTTCAGAGATGAAGAGATATACTTCAAATGGTGTATGTACTATAGTGTTTTTAGCAATAAACAGTCTCTCTTCTGCAGAACTGTAGGATCCAATGAAGTATTACACAACATATAGCAAAAGGTGGTAGTTTACAGGTAAAAGCCCTGCCTAGGTCTGTGCTGTAAGGTCGAGGTTTTGGTAGAAATGTTTATGGGAAAATATACAGGCTTGTTTCTAAAATATGACAGGATGTTTTTTAGACTGATGTCTTGTAATTAAGACTAAATCACGACTGTGCTGTGGATTTGTTGAAAGAAGGGCAGGCACAAAGTTTTCAGCAGAGTTTTTAACTTCTCCCTGTGGGTGCCCTTGAGCTACTGGGGAGAAGACAGCTCCCCTTCGTCCTGCAGCTGTCAGCTGACATGCTCCGGATGGNTCAATCACATTACCTTTGCTCTGAACACTAGAATTTCAACTAACTTAAAGAGATTACAGACCCCATCCCTGCTGCCTTCTGCTGACAGTAGGTTAGGAGCACCATCTCCTACTTCTCATTCGCCAAGACGTCGCACACATAAACTTGTGCTGCATGATACTCTACAACGTGACAGTGAAGACACACGACGCAAAACTGCAAGAAAGATGGAAAATTCTGCTGGTTTGCAGGAAAAAAAAAAAAAAGTCTGACGTTTTGAAGCAGAGTTCGAGACAGAGCCCGCTCACAGTTTGGGCCTCAAATCCACCTTCACCCACGTGGAGGCAAAGCCAGAGTCTCTCCCTCAGACCTTCCTCGGTCTCTCCCACCGGGGCCTCGCTCCAGCGGCCCCGACGGGCGGCCACCGAGCCGAGACGGGTGAACTGAGACCCCTTCTCCCTCTCCCCCCTCATCCCCTCTCCCGNCGCCGCTGGAAAAGCGCCCTTCTCGCCGCCGCCGGCGCTGAACGGGCGGCGGGAACCCCTCTCGCCTTGGGGGGCTCAGCCGAGAATTAGCCGGTGTGTTCACAGCACGGCACCGTGGTGGCACTTGCCTAGCGCTGCCTGTGGCCCGAGCACGCGTGTGATGGAGAAACAAACATTCCCTTTCGCCACGGGTGTTACTGACCGCTGTCCATCTTTTCTTGTGCCCAAATGGTTTGTTGGGACTTATTTTGTGTTCTCTTACTTCACAAAAGTCCTTCAGTCTGCAAATAAAGTTTCCGGGTAAGAAAGACAGGCTCTTCTCTGCTTCCTACTTCTGTACGCCCTGGCAAGCTCCTTCTGCAGCTATAAATTAAATAACTGTAGTTGCCAGGTTTTTATTTATTTATTTATTCACAAACCACAGGTCCCAGAGTTATAATAATTATGAACAGTAAAAGAAAAAGAACTTCTGACAAAGGGGAAAAGTAATGTGCCCACAGGCACAGCATCTTATCTGCTATTCTTGTAGAGGCAGAAACAAATCTTTTCTCCCTGAGGGAGACATTCCAGTCTCAAAAAAGCTTTGAGGGCAGGGACTGAAGTGAGCCGTGCCTTTTATATAAAATTTAATCTCGCATGAACTTCAGAGATGAAGAGATATACTTCAAATGGTGTATGTACTATAGTGTTTTTAGCAATAAACAGTCTCTCTTCTGCAGAACTGTAGGATCCAATGAAGTATTACACAACATATAGCAAAAGGTGGTAGTTTACAGGTAAAAGCCCTGCCTAGGTCTGTGCTGTAAGGTCGAGGTTTTGGTAGAAATGTTTATGGGAAAATATACAGGCTTGTTTCTAAAATATGACAGGATGTTTTTTAGACTGATGTCTTGTAATTAAGACTAAATCACGACTGTGCTGTGGATTTGTTGAAAGAAGGGCAGGCACAAAGTTTTCAGCAGAGTTTTTAACTTCTCCCTGTGGGTGCCCTTGAGCTACTGGGGAGAAGACAGCTCCCCTTCGTCCTGCAGCTGTCAGCTGACATGCTCCGGATGGCCAGCTGAGCTGCACATTCAACTCCACCACGTTTCACCAGGTCACAAGGAAAGTGGAAGCCTCAGCTAGCCTGTGCTTCATGGCCAGCATACAGAAAGGTTCCTCACCCACTCCAGAATCAATCAGTTCATCTCCCTCACAAACTGCTGTGTCCTGGCAGGTCTATGCCTTCTCCTGTCTTCCAGATGCTGGAGAACTTCCTTCATCAGGTGATAGCTCTGCTTCCCTCTCGAGACACTTTTTCGTCTAAACCACTTGCTTTTTTTTTGCTTTCTTGGAAGACATGAAAGGCTGGTGTACCAGGGGAGCCCAGTTTCCAAACGTCATAGTACATTTCATCAAGCTTCTATTTAAAGAATTAGTTGTGTGGTTAAACACAAGCTTGAAAGTTCAGGGAATTTGCTTCAATTTGTGCTCTGCTGAGATTCTCTTTGGAAAGCCTCCATGCTTTTCTCTGCCTGAGTTTCTCAACAGTGTTACAGGAGAGGCATTTCTTACATCCCAGAGGGTTATTATGAGAAAATATATTCTAGTTCATTATTTGTTTAATTAGTATAATACTGCTATGTAAATACCACACACATATTAACTAAGAAGTAATAGGGCCCTTGATATAGTGTATAGAGGAAAACAGGAGAACAATAAAATATTTTTTAAAAATCTGCAGTCAGTTTTAAGTAGTGATTTAATGGTATTTTAAAAGCACTTGGTGGGTTCTTGGGAAGCTGGATTTAATATATATGCAAAGATTTTGCCAAATATGAGCTTGCTTTTGTTTGTGGCAGGTCCAGCAAGACATCTCCCTTGGCATCTTTCTTCCTTGATATGCTTCAGGTAACCCATATACCTTCTGTCTTCTAGTGGTGATTTTGGCAATCAGCTGCTCCAGGTAGCTCGGAACTTTTGTCTCCAGGAGTAGGCAGTAGAGGATATGTAAGAAAGAATGTAAGAGATAGTGGTGTTCTAAAGAGTCTTAGAATTAGGTCAGGGTTTCTGACTATGTGGATAGCTCTTAATTTTGCCATCTTAAAGATGAAGGGACTGTGCTGTGCTGGGAAAGGAGGATATATGGAACAGTGAGCCAGTGGGCAGAAATCAAGGAGTAGAGGCCTGGAAAACAAGGTTCTTTTTCTCACTGACACAGGGAGCATGGAGAGGTGTTTTGCCCAGGCAATATGTGTTTTCTTCCAACCTCTCCTGTTACTCACTGAAGCATCTGTCTGGTTCTTTAGAGCTCCTGCATTAACAGAGGGCTCTTGGCCTTTGTGCTGCCCCGATACTACACTGCCTTAGGTAGCAGTTATTTTACCTATGTACAGAGATAGCCCCACAGCTAAATTACCTGATACCAGGATCTGCTCTATAAAAAGTGCTTCCTATTATCGTTACTAACTGTTTTCTATGTGTCTGTAGATCAGAACTACTGAATCAACTGGAAAAAAGTAATTCTTTAAATTCTATTAGCTCGACGGGAAACCATAGCCATGGCAACTGAGGTGGATTCTCTTCTGCTCCGTGTATAGTCAATAGGCCTGTCAGTCCATCGCCAATTACAGAAGCTGTTTTACTGGTATTTTTATTAAGAGTCAGAAAACATGGCTGGATTTTCAGAACACTAGTTTTTGCCTTATGAAAACAGCAACATTAGAAACCAATTGGAAAAGCATCCACACAGAAAAATGTAGCATCCCTTTTGTGTAATGGGAGTTCAACAGCCAGAAAAGGCTGCAGTCTTTTCCCCTCTCTCGCTTTTGAAAGATTAATGGGTCAAACCTTCAGCTGACTCATACTCTGAAAGCAAGGAACAGCTCACACATTTAAATCTTGCTGCAGAAGTTCAAGATGATATGGATAAAACTTACATACGTTATCCATCTGCTAGAGCTAACAACCTGCATAAAAATGGAAGATGTATCTGAATCAGAAGACAAGACAGCTGAGTTGATCTGACAGCTCAGTGATACTGAAGGAAGGATATCTCACCCACCCCCCTTTCCAAACCTTCTTCATCATGTTCCTAATTCTGGTTTTTCACCACTGCTCTTCCAGGGGCTTTGCTTTTCAAAACACTCTCAATGAGCCAGTTCAGCTCACTAACCCAGAAGAAAATTGATCAAGCACAAAGTAACTTGATCCTTTGTCTTTAGCTAGTGGGCAAAACCGGACAAATGCAAATTCTCTGATGACCACCAGAAAGGAAGCTGCAGCCAGGAGTGAAAGATGACAGAGAAACAAGATCTCGTCCTCATGGTAGTGGTGAGCTGCAGCTCAGCAATGTCCTGAAATCTCCCTGTATGCCACGTCAGTTCATGGTTTGTTTTCAATTGTTGAAAGGGTTTGACCCAAGGTGTAGGGTTCTCTATGCTGCTCCAACAGTTCTGCTACCATGATGACAGAGGGGCAACGTGCAGTTTTGTGTCAGTAAAGTATCATCTCAGTCGTTAGCTTCATGATCAGCAGCAGCGTGGCTCAGACAGTCCCATCCCACCCCATCCACCTAATTTCTCCTGCTTCCACCTGCCCTTCTGTTCTCTGCCAAGGAGTGATTTACACAGCTGTGTAAAGAATCACACAAGTCAAGTGAATTAGCAGAAGAAAGCAAGGAGCACATCTCTATTCTGTTGTATTAGATCAGTTGCCTTGTTTGTTCTTGAAGTAGTTCGCAAACAGCTCTGCTGTCACAGTGCAGGGAGTGGCACAA
This sequence comes from Aleadryas rufinucha, assembly GCA_013397815.1. Classification (NCBI taxonomy): domain Eukaryota; kingdom Metazoa; phylum Chordata; class Aves; order Passeriformes; genus Aleadryas; species Aleadryas rufinucha. The sequence goes on along the minus strand of VZTH01017868.1, from coordinate 115,767 downwards.
GAACAATTGGTGGGAAGAGAGGGAGGTGGCAGGAAAAAAGCCAGAATGACTTAAGCCAGTATTGTCACCAAATAAATCCTCATGGACCCACAGCTCGTGTGAATAGAGCCTTTAGTCTAGTTTAAAGTGACCTTTCTTCCAGAATAGCTTGTTCTGTATGTGAAGGAGCTCTCACTGAACCAGACAGGTACATTACAGTACATGAAACATTTGCAAAGGGACTTTAGAGCCCAGTTTATAGAAGAAATGGGGGGATCTGCAGCCCCACACACTGACTCAGTGGCAAAGTGCAATAAAGATTCTGTGATGCAACCTCTGCCATCAACAGGAATTCAGCTGCTGGTGTTAACAGCAGCAGTTAAAAATGTCCTAAATTATAAGGGCTGCTGTCCATCCTATTGGCCATCCCAGAACTAGTTCATGGAAGTGTGAGTATTAAAGCACCAAATCACCACAACATCAAAGAATCTAAAAGGCCAGGATAAGAAACTAACATTCAGCGAAACTGTATTTCACTTGCCATCTGTACAGTGAGAAGTATGTGCAGCTACCTGCCTAGGATTTTCTCCTCATCTTCCCAAAAACACTACAAGGATGATCCCCACAAAGATTTGCGTTCAACTTGCGAAAGTTACAACAGGTCAGGAGCATCCAGGGAAGCCCCACTCTTCCATTACCACTTGGAGCCCCTTTGGCAGGCAGTTCTTGGCCTGGGTGTCTCCTTAGCACCAGGGAATACTCTTAGAGAAACCACCCTGCTACACAGCCAGTCTGTAGGAAAGTGTTGGGGTTTTAAGAGTTCTCTTTTTCTTTTTCTTTTGAAGAATTTTTGCCCATACATGTACATTGCTGAGGGGGAGCCATTGCCAAGGTACTTGAGAGAGACAAAAGACTTGGCCACGGGAAGGAGCCCCGGCCGGCTGGCCCCTTCACCTGAGAAGAGGGGGTTGGGCTGAGCCCCTAGTCCACTTGTGCTGTGGCATTCGGAGGGGAAGGAAGCTGCGATCGCTGTGGAGAGAATCCACCATCACTGCAAGCTTCTACCTTCTGCTGCTTTTCCTTCAACCATGAGTGGAGCTTGCTCACTGGAGCAACCTTTGCACAGGGACCCTATTTTTACACCCTACCTCACTAAAAGGAGACACCTTTCCACCATCTGCTTGGGTGCCTCAGGGAGACCCCTCCCCACCCGGGATCCTAAGCCCGTTTTCCCTGCCCTGCTGGGGAGCTGAGCTGACGCTGTTCTGCCTCCTCCCCCCACCGCCGTTCGTCTGCTGCTGCTGCTGTGGGATTTTGCTACATCGCACCAGCACACCCCCTGCCTGCCCAGACGTCCCGGAACTCCCATTTCAACTCCAGTGTTTGATACATCTCATCTACTGCCCGGGATTTTGTGTTGGTCCCTGCTGTTCCAGCCTGCTGTTCCCGAGGGTCCGGCTGGGCACCGGGATCAGCTGCCCCAGGGGGTTTGTGAGGGAAGCTTTTCCATCCGCCATTCCCGCGTGGTGCCCGAGCTCGCTCCGGAGCGCCCCCTGCAGGCGCGGGGGAACCATCGCACCCGCCCTGCTCACCGGGAGCCGCCAGCGCCCCCTGCCGGCTGTGAGCGTCACTGCACCGAAGGGGAAAGGGCCTGAGAGCCGAGAGAGGCTGGCACTGGATTACTGGTTCTGTTTGGTACCACTGCCATAGTTATTGTTGTTTGTTTGCCTTGTTATACATACATATATATATATTAGTAAAGAACTGTTATTCCTATTCCTCATACCTTTGCCTGAAAGCCCCTTAATTTCAAAGTTATCGTAATCTGGAGGGAACGGGGTTGCATTTTCCATTCTAAGGGAGGTTCCTGCCTTCCTTACAGACACCTGTCTTTTAAATCCAAGACAGAAAGATAGTACAGACTCAAGCCTTGTGCGACATTGTTTGTTCTGTGACAGCATCACTCACCAAAGGAGCAGCTAATGCAAAAAATATATGGATAAATGAATAAAATTTTCCAAAATGCAGCTTTTGCCTTTACCTCTGTATGTAACTTTTGCCTTTTTTCCCATGCCACACCCTCATTTTTCTATGTAGTTCACCCTGGCAATACACTTTCCCTTAAATATTTTTCTATTGAAATAGCCATGCACAAGGCTTAGCCCAAGTGTTTTCCACTGAAACACACACAGTCATGATGACTGTGTGGACATCATCTTCAGAAGCTACTCACAGTGCTAAAACTTCAGTGCAATGATTCGCTGCAGCAAAATGTGATGATTTAGAAATGTCTTAGTAACAGTTATGCATTGTAATTCAGGCTTTCTATAGCTGCATGGTGCAGGAGTTGTTTGCTGGGGAAAATGGTCCAACACCTGTGGTTAATCTGTATTTAAATAAATGTGTTATTCTCTTAGCTCGTATTTCAGTTTCATTTTCCAGTAGTTGTACTGGAAAAACTCCAAAGTAACTGTGAAACCTTGTAACAGGGTGCAGGCAGATTTGCCAGCAGTGCTTAAGAGGGCGACAGTCCACACCAGCAGCTGCTGGAACAGCTCCTGTGTCCTATCACCTCATCACTTTTCTCTTGTGCCTTCTTTTCCCAAGAACTCTGTTCCCTAGGATCTGCCTGTCTCTGTGGTGACAGGCAGCTTTCAGTGCTGGAACCATTCCTCTGGTCACGCCAGTTCATGTAAACTTGTTATCTCTCTACAAAGAGGAAAGTCCTGGGTACTAATGTTTATTTCTTCCCACTTAGAGTATGATTTCACTCTATTCCAGTGCAACGCAGCTGCCATTCCACTGTCACTTTCTGTCTTGCCTCAGCTGTATGTTCCCTCCCCTCCACTGCTCGTGATGGCAAACCCATCAGCTAAACCCATTCGTTTAAACTGCATGGAGCTGCACTCTTCCCTGCACAATGCTGCAGAACTGGTACAGAAGGAGGTGTTGCTAGAGCAAGGGGGCTGTTGGGGGTGTTCCTGCCTTACAAGCCTTTCCTTTGACCCACACGGGGTGTGGTGACAAGTTCACATGCACAAAGATTTGTTAGTGGGGCTCAAGGCCGAAAGCATACATTGAAACTAAGAGTGAAAAAAATAACTAGAGAGATTGAGAAAGAGAAAGGAAAGGCAGAGCTCTTCTATGTGGACAGTTAAACCAAAAAGTGAGGAGAGGGTCCTCAGAAAGCATCCTCTTCTGGACTTCTCTCCAGGCTTCCCTGTAGTGCTTTTAACTATACCAGTGATATAAGAGTTATTGGGACCCACTCAAATGCAATTGGTTGAAACCACTTATGTTGTGGGTGCCACACGCTGGGTGGTTGTTCAGCTTTGTGCCCCCTGAAATGTAAACCAGAAGCAAAAGGGTAGGAAGAGGGGGAAAGGAGGGGTGGTTCCCACGCTGGTGGCAATCTCTTCCCATGAGAACCTGCCGAGAACGCTATCAGGGGCTTGCAGGTGCAAGGTCATGAGAATAACAACATGAGAACAGCAGAATAACAGCATGAGAACAGCAGCCTGAGAAAAACAAGGGAAAGATACTGCCCCAGGAGCTCTGGGGAACATACCCAAGGCAGCCAGGGTGAGAGGACGCAGAGATTGGAGGCAGGTTTGGAGTTGCAGATGGAAGGCCCTTAGCTATACGGAAAGCTCAGGCACTGAAGGTATGGGTGCAACAGCCCAGGACACACTGCTGGTGCTTGCTGTGCCCTTTTGTCAGTCACACAGCCTCACGCTGAGCCGGTGAAAGGCAAGTAAAGAAAATGCTTCTGGGCCAAAACATAACTTTAGCTTGATGAAAGCCAGTCATTAAACTACATTTTCAGGAGCCTCTCTCCTGTGTCCAGTACCTGTCTTGTGGTCAGCCAGATCAGGAATCCAACCAGAGTGAAAATTAACCGAGCCAAAAAGGACAGAATATTTTGAAATATTACAGCCAGCATTAGAGAGAAAGCAAGAGCAGAGCAGTGCATGGGCAATTTGTCCAAATAGCAGCAAGGGGTGAGTCTTTCTTAAACCCAGTATGAGCATACACTTCCAGCCATGCTTTCCTGTCCCTTTCCTTGTGTGGGCACAATCTCCACAGTGACCTGGTTCAGAGCAGGCATCTATGCGTGAGCTATGGTTCTTCTCTTTCTGCTGTCTTAGTTTTCCCCCAACCTGGTATACCACTTGGCCACACAAATAGTTGTGTTGGCCTGACAGAAAAGGCTGTGCAGGGTACAAGTGCCAAAGGGAAGGTAGGAAACCTTCCATCCTACCTCTTTCCATGGTAGAAACCATAAACTTTTTCGGCTTTCAACTGGTTAAACTATTGCCCAAGGTGGCTTTGCATCACTTTTCCACTTGAAGACCTTAAAAGGTTGGAGAAGAAAAACTTGGTCTGTCTCTGTGTTGGGTATTACCAGACTAGCACAGTGCTGTCACAATTGCATTGCACTGTTCCTTGCTGCCTTCCTTTATTAGTGTAGCAGTATTACCAAGTGGAACTCTCCCTCGTTATGTCTTTTTCAATCTATTCAATAATAGTTTAGCTGCTGTGATGGAAAATGGGCACATTCCATATGGAAACAACAAAGATGTGGGAGGGGACTGAAAATACACTGGGGAATAGGATTAGAATTCCAAAAGCTCTTGACATATTTATAAAAGGGTCTGAAAATAGCTTTTTAATAGAGGTAAATTTGAGATACTGCACTTAGGCAAAAATGTTCAACTGCACAAGCATAGGACAGACAACTCAGAGGTAAAGACCAGGCCCCAAGAAGGAGGCTGAGGGGATTATAACAGATAAAAACTTGAATAATGTCAGCTACTTCAGCTAAGGCTTTATCTGTATATCCAGTTCCAGGCACTACACTTCAAGAATAATTTGGCTCTGTGGAGAGTGTCCAGAGAAGAACCAGCAGGAATGATGATAGGTTTGAAACCATGACCTGCAATGGAAAAACAGAACAAACTGGAACTTCTTACCCTAAATAACAGAAAACTGAGAATAGAGATGATAACAGACAGGAAAAAGGGGAAGTTCATTGAAGAAATAAATTCTTTTCTACAGGAGAAGAAGCAATAGGCTTTAATTGCAGTAAAGAAGATTCAGTTTATGTATAGAAAAAATATACGAATAGATAATTAATAGGAATAGATTGTTGTGGAGGATAGTATATGGAACCTTTAACTTTAAAGAAATGTCAGTCAGGAATATTTTAGGCATAAGTGATCCTGTATAATGCCAATGAAGCCAATGGCCTCTTGAACTCCCTTCTATACAGACACTTTCCAGATGCAGGGCAGATGAGGAGAAAGCACAGAATTAACAGGGATTAGTAGAGAACAAAATAATCTAACAGATTACATTGCAGCAGAATCAAGGGAAAGTCTTGTTGGCTTGTTTCGTTCACCCTTAGTGCCAAGGTAAGATTTGAGCTCAGGGTAGCTACATAGTTCTGATAATCTTTGAGAAACTGAAGAGTTAATGTGCTTCATATATATTCCACAGTGTGCATGTTAGCTTATTGCTGGGAAATGGTGTCTAAAGTTGGCTGATAGGAAAAAAAATTACTGTGAAAGCTGTGGAGCTTTCAAGTTTCTTTCTGTGTACCATGGCCTGTGCTTGGCTCTTTGCTGTGACTCTTTCATGGGTGACAAGAGTGTTACAATATTGTAAAACAGTGATAGAAGTTTTAGTTCATCCTCAGACCAAAGGCTTGCTTTTAAGTGCACAGACAGTCCAAGTGTGTACAAGTTAACTGTTCCTAATCATGTTTCCATGTAAATATGTGGGTGGCACACAGGCACCAGCTTTATGCATGCAGAGCAGCTGTACAGTTGTGTGCTGAATTTCAGGCTGAGCACCAGGCACTTTGCATCTACTCCTCTCCCACCTGGTATTTCTCATTTGCCGTTGAGATGCACATTACCCACACTGCTGGCTATGAATTGACTCGGAACCTCTTAACTACGTATAAAGAAGATGTTGAATGGATGGAAATGTCACTCCAGAGGGTACCAGAAATGCTTGTAGCGGTAGCTATATGTTACCTGTTGTGTCACTGTATTTGATGGAAATCATCAGATCCAACTATGAGCAAGAGCATCCCTTAGCCCACTTCCTTCAGGATTATTATCAAGACAGCCACAGAAAAACCCTTAAGGAAAATATATTTGGTTTCTTGCAATAAAATAAAGTTATTTGTATACTAATCTTGTCAGACACTTGCCTGAGATACAGACAGCAGGATCACCCTCACTAGTTTCTGACTAGCTATGGACAACTCACTTTTTTTCATTTCCATCTATAAATCTGAAAAAAATAATAATGATGATTTCCTCACTAATGGACTTTGGGACCTATTGAGGAAAAGTTCACTTTTAAGTATTGTTTTATTACTTTTAGGAGGAAAAAACCCCAGCTTTTTAAGGACTTTTGAGATGAGTTGCTGAGAAAATTGCAGATTTAAGACTGCATGAAAAAATTGTTACTCAGATTTCATTCACATGTAGCATCTGTTGTATCTAACTAAATTAGCTTCTTTCTATTTACCTTTCACATGGTACTAAAGCATACTTCTTTCTCCCATAATATTGTCATCCTGCTTTTATGTAACACAACATGAACTAGACACAAAGAACATTGAACTGGAGATAATCATAGCTGAAGGGCTTCAGACAGAGACAGGCTGACCTCAGAGGAGGGTTAAGTAGCAGCAAGATGCTGTCCTGGACACCAGAGGCTGCAATATTCCAGCCAAAACTTTGCCACTGACAAGGAAAGCATAGGAATGTGTTCCCTAACCAGTTCCATAGTGGAGTTCAATAGCTGTTTCATTTACACTTCATTGATTTTTAAGAGTAGAATGGGTATTATATCATCCAGCTTGACCTCCTGTTTAATAAGCACAACTGAGTTTTACTGAATTAGTTAGTGTTGGGTCCAAAATCTCATGTTTATTAGAAGTATTTTCCACAAAGACATCCAGTCCTGAGCTGAAGACTTGAAGAAATGGAAAATCTGCTGCTTCCCAAGGTAGTCTGTTCCACTGGTTAATCACTCTCACAGTTGAACAATTGTGCCTTATTTCTCTTGTAAAATGTGCCTGGCTCCAGCTCTTAGTGACATTAAGTGGCACCTGGTATTTCTTCCCTGTAAGAATAAGTTTTGTTATCAAGCCACCTCCTAATCTATCTTTGTTTTTTATGGGGATATTTTTGGGTTTGTCTTGGGGTTTTTTTGGTTTGGTTTGGTTTATTTTTATTTTTTAAAGATAAAACATAGCAGCTTTTGAAGTGTAGAAACCAGCATACCTGTGGTAAACAGCCATGACCACAGGAGTACTTGCTGCCAGTATCCTGTGTGCCCAGCCCATCACACCTCTTGCCATGTTTCTCCTCTGGAGCTGTCTCTTTCTGCTGTCAGACCTGTCTCCCAGCCCACTTCAAGTGCAAATAATTTGATTTCTTAACTTCTTGGGAAGTGTCCTGGCTCACTGTGACCCAATAGGGCAGCTTTACAAGCAGATGCCAGCCAGCAGCACTGTGTGTTGGGAGGAGGAGTCTGGAAGCAGCAGCAAACACAGCTGAGCACAGCAAAGAATCTCCATTCGCAGGCGTGGTTGCCCACCTTTGGTCACAATTAGGTGACAATTTAAACCAGCCTGGTTAGTCCCTGGCCATATCATCCCATCTTGTTCCTAGTGCCACCTCCCATGTTCATATGACTCTCGAGGACCCCACTCCAAGGCAATAAATCCACAGAAAACTTTCACTTATTTCCACTGAGGTAGTCTCCTAGTGCTTTGTTGCCTAGAACCAGCTCATCAAGGGACTGGACAAATTCCAGTGTCAGCGCAATGGAGGACAGTGAAATCTGTGTTCCTGTTATAGGTGTCAGCCCCTACAGCCATTTTTCATCTGCCTGTGACCATTTCTCTGACCTCATAGCAAAACGCCATGGTTAACGCCATCCTCGCAATTCATCTGTAGACCTAAAACCACCTCAAAGCTGACCATCTTATATATAAGTCAAGTTTCCAAACAATACAGACACATGGAAGAGGTAATATTAGGAGTGCATTTTCAAATTGTCGTTGGAATGAGCCCTGCCTACATCTTGGACTACAGACCACGAAGAAAGCTGGAGATCAGCATATTTTTGAGCTCCCTGAAGATACTCACTGGAATGCAGTCACTGTGTTAAGTACATGAACAAGAGACCAGAGGTTTAGGGAGAAGGTCCCAGTCAGCAACCTTGATTAAATCTTCAGCTGCTGCACATCAGGATAATGTATAGGCTTCTTCAGAACAACGTTCTTTTACTCTTGGCTCAACAATGAGATTTTTAAATACTGGAAAAGAAAAGAAAGACTGCCTTGTTTTTGTTTAAGACTTGTTACAATGGTGATCACTTAATCTAGCTTTTGTTTTGTTTTACCCAGGGACACATTTAAAGAAAATTTAATATCTTCATGATACTCATGCTCTTACGTAAATTCCCACAGCAGCTAAACAGGCACTGGCCATCAGGCTGCTGGTTATGATCATCCGTCTTCCCCCTGTGCACGTTCATTTCTTATTGACTATAGTTCTGATTTATTGCAATTTGTAAAGTAATAAATTCCTTACCAAAAGCTGGTGTCACATTTCCCAGAAGGAGAAGTCTCAAAAGGTGTTGAGTAAAAACAATAATTTGCATATCTCTGTTTTCTAATCTAATCCCAGGAATTATTATAGCTCATATTGGCATGGCTTTATTTTTTAAATAGATATTGGAATACAGCCAGCTGCCACAAACAATCAAAACAGAATTACTTACCTTGTTTCAGTTTAACTTACAGTTTGGCTACATTCATGCCATGGAATTTTAGAGTTTATATCTCTCCATACCAGAGTTTCATCTCTGTTCCTTTAAATGGGATTCCTTCAAATGGGTTTCCATTTTTCATGAGAATACATAGAAAATACTAATAAAAAAATTAGAAAATACTCTTAAGACCACCCAATCTCTCACTCTAATACCTTGTAACTCAGTGGGGGTTGTATAGTGTTTGAAATAACGTTTCCCTCCTTCCTTTCATGCACACTGCTATTCTGTTTCAGTGAATGGCTTCTTGTGAAAAGCACATGAATGGAAGAATCCCAATGTGCCTCTTTTAAGTGTTCATTTCATGAAATTAATCATAGTCTCCCCTCCTTGTTCTGCTTCTAAAATTAAGTTTCAGCATTTTTCCTTTAATACCCATGATTTTCCATTCTTATGTGACTCTTACTGCCCATCTCTCAACCTTTTTCTTTTAACTATATCCTTTATTAGACCCAATGGCCAAGCCAAGCGCATTATTTCAGAATATTCCTTCAGAAACTCTCTGCTCTGCGTCCAGGTCTCTCCTTCCTTAAATAATACTGACTAGTCTGCAGGTTTTGCCTTCCTACTTCTCACCTCTTTCCAGATCAGAAATGAACATTCATAAATATATCCATGGTCACCACTTCAAACAAGGAATATAGTGTGAGTAGCCCCCAGATGGCAATTTTTCGGGTAATAATACAAGTTGTTTTTCTTATTACGTAAGCAAGAGTTGAGTTTGGGTAGAAATTTTTTTTTATTGAAGTGTGTTTTATGATGCTCTTCCTTTGAAAGAATCATGGCAAGTAGAAAGAGCATGTTTTCTTTCATTTAGTCCTTCTCCCCAGAACAGATCTGGGGATAGCATTGCTTCTGGCATTTGTGACAGAATAGGTGACACTGTCCCCACCATCACTGCCAGATCTGTATAACACATGATTACAGGAAAAGTGCTGTAGGAGGACACCAAGCTGCCAGGACTGGGATGTCTCCTGCCATTTGGCAGCATGGCAAGACCATGCTGAGTATTGCAGCTTCTACTCCAAACTTTTGGCTACTCTGTGTTAGCTCTTGGCTGTGATGAACATGGGTGGAGTAATTACTGATTTCTCTGATCTCTGGCCTGTGATGGTATTTTGCTTCTCTTGGATAGCTTAACTATTCCTTATTCAAAGGCTCATTCAAGTCCAATTTTCTGTCTCCTGATTCTTCCTGATTCATTTTATTGATGGATTTAGGGTACTATAATGTAAGGGTGAGACATAAATTTCCTTTTCAAAAGATGTCTAAGGATTTGTCATATTGGTATCATCTTTTGAGCGTGTCATTCCATTTTGAATTGTAGCTTAACCAGTATCCCAGACACCGAAGCACAGTTTCACTACTAGCTGTGTACATCAGTCCTTTCTGGGTAGCACGGTTTCAGTCTGTGAGCTGATACCTTCCTCTAGAATCACCTGTGACACTGGAAGAAGTTATCACTCCCAAATTTTCTTTGTTGCCTCTCTTCCATGTATTCCTGACCCGTCATATCTGTCAGATGAGTTGTTTATGTAAGCACTTCCAAACCCATCTCTCTGGCAAAGTGACCCAGATTGTGAAAATGAATTATTTAAACTTTTTAAGCCAAGTTGTCCATTTTTCACTCAAGTGAGTCAGAAAGCATTCCCTCTGCTTCACCAGGAAAAACCCATGGAGTTGGTATTTTAAAAGAGAAGAAATAATAGCCACCTTGGTGGGGAGACATGATGACACAGGCAGCAGTGGCCACTTCTTCCACCACCAGCTGGTCTGGCAGAGAACATTTTTCTACTTCTGCTTTCTGCATGCAGGGCATCTGCTCCAGAAAGATTACAGTGGATAAGACTAGGAACATCTCTGCTATGTGGATTTGCCAGTATGAATCAGCACTTCCTAAAGGATGTTCTATACTGTGCTCATCTGCACGATACAGACATTCAGGAGGAGACTGTGAGATAGAAGAGCTTCATCTAAATCCAGCCAGGATCTTCTACTAGAGCAACCACTGGGCTGTTCTACACCTAAGAGAGCAGTGAAAGGTTAAATGAAGAACATACTTCTGATGTTCCTTTTCAGAGACCAGTATTGAAGTTTCCAGACATAAAATAAACTTTATTTCCCCTGTTGTCTCAACACTAAAACACTGGATGAGCATTCAAATGTGCTATATAGTTTTATTGGTGTCTTATTGAATTTTAAACACTTTCAAAGCTCTACAGTGAATATACACAGTTTTTGAGTCATGCCACTATTTATTCTACATTCCTGTAACTTCCTTCCTTAATCTTTGCTGATAACCTCATTTTCTCTCCCATTCTCTGCCAGTTTCCAGCACATTTTCTGAAGGAAACTGATGCTAAAAAATAACCTTATTTCTCTGCACTGTCTTCTCATCCTTTACTGCACCATGAAGAGGATTCACAGGCAATTTAACATTACATTTCTTATATGTCCTATGCAAAACATCATGTATATAGGCTGGAAAGGTAAGCAGATGCCTGATGGAAGGCTGTCCTAATTTCTCCCCGCTGTGAAATCATCCTGTACCCTGTTTTGTGGGACAAAATAGCATGTGATGGTGTAGATAAAGATGTAGTCTGAACATATATGCTCTAGTTGAACAACTTGTACCCATATTCCTTAGGTTTTCATGGATGATGAAATAAATATTGCACATGTGGAACCAGTGTGAAACTTCACCTCTCTGCTTGACTGCTCAGGCTGCTTGAGCTCTAGGGACAAACTGTATTCATTGGCAGTACAAAGAGGCAATTGTCCTACAGAAACTGCCATCCTACATACTCTGTGCTGGAACAGTTACTTGAGTGCTTTCGGGTATTTTCCAGCAAGTTAGATGGGTTTCATTGCCCCCAGTGCCCCATGTCCATAGCAGAGGTGACTTTGTCTCAGCAAATCCCCTTGGGGTCCACATACAGTCAGTGGAGGAGGCAGCACCCTTTATCCACTCTGGTTTAGACATTTAATTTAGGTTGTCCTGATTTTGGTTGCATGTGCCTGGCTGTGAGTGTAGTAAAGGGATGCAACGCAATCCAAGACTAATCTTAGAATTGTAAAAGAAAAAAAGAAAAGGTTAACTGAGGGCTCAATATTACAGTCTTTAGTATCTCTCAGGCCACTTTCATACCTGATGTGAACAGGCCCCTGTTGAGTGGATCCTATTAAATAAAGCCTGGAAGTTTCAAGTATAAATTGAAAAAGATTTGCTTTTTGGAACACTGCTGTGTTACATAAAGGTGATTGGTGAAGAGAAGGAAAGTGACAGTCCTGGAGCTGTAATAGAGAAAGTAATGTACAGATGTTGCCAAAATGTCAGGATCAACAGACTTGAAGCAGCAGCAATCTCTGCAATCCAATGTCTTAACATCAGATAAGTTCACTGCCTCTTGTAAAAGTTACTCATGCAGATGATAAATCACCAAGGTGAAGATGAGGTGCTCCTCACAGACAAAATAATGGGTAGAGCTCATGCCAAGCACTATTAAACACTTCTCTTGTCCGTGAGGAAAGGAGGGTTATTTCCATTCCACTAGATACTCTCCTCCCTTTTTCTTGAGAATTGATATTCTTGCATCTGCAGCCCTTTCTTTATCAGAACAAAACATTCCTGCCCATCTGCAAAACCTTTCAGGCACCATGCCAGATCAACAGCATTTCCCAGCACATAAGGCACATTTAGCACAGAGCAGAAAACAGTTATCCAGAGCAACAGGACACACAAGATAAGGCAAAGCTGTTGAGGTGCCCCAGAAAGCTTGGCAGATTTCAGGAGGAATGCTGACTGATTCCACTGAGACGGAGCTTTGTATGGACTTCTATTCCTGATGAAACACCTATAGCCATCTATATCCATTTCTGAGCAGCTCCTTTCAGCTAGTCTGAGTGGCCAAATGCTTTAACAAGGCATAAATAATGCTTAATGGTGACAGGCACATGAGCTAGTTCCCCAAATAACTAGTTTTTCCTCCTGACAGTGACTAGCTTTCATACATTATGGAAAACCAAGTTCAATGAATTCATAATTCTTGTGTCTCAGAGATATTTGCATTATTATTAATTACAGACATGAAGTAGTTTAATTCTTCCACCTGTTACCACCTGACTGAGATTTCACTGGAGATAACACAGAAATGAGACACCACACAAAGCAGAAGACCTGAAGAAACTGTATCTCTGTAAATGACACCCTGGTATCAAAGGTGCGTGCTGTTCGAGGGAAGGATAGGAGGTCTAGAAGAACATTTTCAAAGAAGGATATTTATCTCCTAAAATTGTAATCACAGCTGTAACTGCTCTCTGTGGATTCCAGGCCAGGACAGCTCTTGTCAGCTACTCCACAGAACCAGTGGAGGCTTTCTATCTGTTCTGAAGTAATTCCTTATGAGGTGTGTAAACACCTATTTCACAACACTCCATCTAGTTAAGTAGAATGGTATCCTTTGGTAAAAAAATCCTTACATTATTGATGTAGCATTGATTGTGCTCTTTCTAGACCAAGTGAGGTGCTATCGCAGGTCTTGGCTGTATATTACACCTTTCCTACTGTGTTTTACCTGTTTCTTGTTTCTATAGCATGAGGTATGTTAGACATTTTATACACATTAAGTTTTGGGACATACAAATGGCTTATATTTTTGAAAATTGTCTAATTTTTCAAACTTTACCAGCTGATCCAACAAAATACTACCAGTAAATCTTGTCTCACCAATGTCCGCTTGAAGTACAACCCTCTCTGTCTGAGCAGCAGATGGTAGAAACCTGCTATGGCCAGGAAGTTTTCTGCCTTACTTGAGCAAAACAGTGGTTATCTTTTATTCTGAAGTGTGGTATTTTACAGACACAAACGAAATACAAGAATTTTACCAAAGGAGTGCATGCCTGCAACAAAGTGTTGGCATCAGAACCTTCAGAAGCTTTTCAACGTAGAAGCATGAAAGAATCAAAACCTGAAGAATTTCTGGCAAAGGAAGCACAGTGTTAGTGTTTATGAAAGAGGAGAGTGGAAATCTCCATTGGAAAGCTTTTGTGAAATGTTTTTTACCCTTAATTTTTCAAAATTTGTCTCATTATTTTCTTTCTATACTAGGGTGGCTCAGCAGAAGTTGAGTTCAGTACTGTGTACACATGGGCAAATAGCTTTAGAATCTAAATCCAAGACAAAATACAATAGACCTACATGGAGAGTGAGGAAGCAATGCAACTGCATTATTAGCCAGCCAGACAGCATGTATTGCCAAGTGTTTTCTAGACATCAGGGTCAAGGAGAGCTGCAAGAAAGAATCTGAATTAAAACAATAAATGAGTCTGATAGATCATTAACAGGAATACTTTTTTTTTTGAAACATGGCAAATATGTGGCAGAAGCAGGAGTCACTCTCTCAGTATGGATGATAGGAAGAGATAGGACAGAAAAGCTGTTAACCTCAAGGAAGGTGAAGAGATACAGCTGAGTTTTGATGAACACAGAAAGGGAAGTCAGTAAAACAGTATAGATGTGGCTATGCATGTAGAGTGTGGATTGTACATAAGAACTGCACAGCTGAGAGTTATCCATGTTCTGAGTAAAGTTTCATACTCTTAAGTAGTTTAATTTTAGATGATTTCTGCATCTTGCTCATGCAAAAGACCTAAAACTTGTGCAGAATTTTTGCCAGTGTGATGCATAAGAAGGACTTTATCTTAGAGGAACCTAAACAATTGAGACAGTCAGTATTTAAATGAATTCAAAAGAAGTCAAAGAAGTCAAAACTGATACCCAACGTATAGGTCTGACTGACAAGGAAGATCATGTACAGTACACAGTGCTGAGAAGAGTGACAATGAGGTTTTGGTAGTGAAGGCTGAAACACCTTCCTTAGATGAAATATAAACCCATTACACATCCACTGAAGATGTCAAATCAATATGAGGTTTTACTTTGAACAGAAAGGACAGGGCTCAGATGTCACTATAACATATATGTATACATCTGAGCCAGTCACCCAAGCTTCCTTTATGGACAGTAAAGATCCACTAAATGGATTTCAGGACAAAATCAATTTCATCTAGGTTAAATATCTAACACAGACCAGTTTTGAATTAAAAAAGGTCCCTAACCTTGGTCCCTGCAAGTGCCTTTTTCTGTCCACTGACTATACAAAGCAATTCAGATGCCTGGTTAACTGTAGACATATATGCTACAGATGCCTAATATTAGGTGAGATGACTCAACCATCGAGGCAGATCTGGAGCAGGACTGTAAGTCTCCAGAACAGAGATGGTAGATTATTACATGTGAGTGTGAGGCTTCTCAGCGATAAAGTGCAAAGACAACAAAAGTCTGTATGTTTTTGTGTATAAGTGCTGCTCATCAATCCATCGTGTATGGAATTGTTGTTTTCAGAAAGAATGGAAAGCTTCCTGCTCTGAAGGAGGAGGAGGATAGAGCTCAAACTGCATAGCACGCTGGCTATGCTAGCATAAGGAAAGCAACAAAGTGATTTCCCTAATGACTACAGTTAAGTTTTGTTCCAAGAATACTGTCTGTGTATCCAGCAAACTCTCTTGGACATGTACATTTCCTTTGGCTCTAAAGCACTAGGCTGCAAAATACCATATAAGTGCATGAAATGTCCAGATTTTTTTTCCCTGAAAAGAAAGCTTTCAGCATTGCAAAGCCGAGTGCAGACATTACTATACATCTTTTTTACTGGTGGCAAAGACCAGGAGGGTGTTCTGTGTACATGGCACATCTGCAAATAAAGCAGGTCTGGCATGCAGTTCTAGGTTGTCTCTTATTTCTCACCCAGATATCTTGCAGCTGCAAATAAAGGGTATTTGGTGATAAGCATGTTTGGAAAATAACACCTCCAATAAAGAAAGCCAAAGCTCAACATTTGAATTAGAATCTCACCACTGCAACAAACTCAAATGTGCCAGGATGATCCTTTGAGTGGTTAAACAAGAATTCTGTGGATAAATAAAACAATAAATGCTGCAAGGCAATGAATCTAAACTTTATGGTCTCATGGTAAATCACTGTATTGTGCCTATATGCAGGGAAATGATAGAAACACTTTGTGACATGACATTTGGCCTCTACAAATAAATATTCATAAGTTACAAGCAAAGGGGAGAAACAAGAAACAAACAGAAAAAAAAAGTTTGTAGCTGCACTAATTCCTGTGGTTAGAAAGTATTTGGATAATGATGGGATATCAATAATAACCAGGAAGCAGAACAACAAACAACATAAAACAGCAAACTCAAAGGCGGTCAGCCCAGAGTTTTCCATCAAAGTCAGCTCAAAAAAAAAAAAAAAGGGAGACAGATTTTAAATAACTATTGTGGATGAACTCACCACTGTGTTTCTACAGGCTGATGACATGATGACTGCTTTGATTTCAATGTGATGTAAAGCCAACCAGCACACTGTTGACATAGACTCATTGTCTCATACTAACAGAAACACTGTTCAGTTAATGGGACAGGTTCTGACTGATTCAGACCAGAATCTGAGATTGGAATAAGCCAATTGAAGCAGATTATTTGATCCTAGTGGAGAACTTTTAGCCTCTCTCATCCCCAGGCCATGGATAAAACAAGTGTCAGGTAGCCTACGCAGTGAAGGACCAGAGCAACAAGTGGCTCACGGAGGTTGTAATGAAATCCCTGAGGTCCATGGAATTTTCCCTTGTGCAGAGACAATACAAGATCCATCCATATACGTCCTGCAGGATCTATCCTATAAGGTCAGAAGGCTAAATTTGTGCTGATGACAGTGCAGGGCCAGGGTGAAGCAGTGTGCTATAGAAATCAAATGTGCAGATCATGTAGCTGCAGTGGGGATGGCAACACATGATAATGCAGGCAGAGACAATGGATGGTATCTCGGCAAGGGATCCCCTGTGCCAAGACTCGTGTCAGTGATGTCACACCCTTGGCAGAGAGAGCTATGTAGGATCTCTCAAATGTCTGTTTGGGGATGCAGACCACAGCTTTGGCCTGAATCGCCTTCAGTTCCACAGGGTCATGAAAATGCCTTCAGACAAAAGAGGTGTTTCATTGCAGCACAGGGGCTGCCCATCTCCACCCAAGAGGGTGCTGTATAGCAGTAGCCCTGCTTATGTCACATCCCTTCCTCAACTTCTTGAAACAGAAAAGCCCCACATACTTACAAATGAATGTATTTATTCTGTTAGAATAGCAGATCCCCCTTGTTGCTTATATTAAAGTACCTACCTATGAATTTGGAAAAATCATAGCAATCTGCCTATATATGAAATCCTACCAAACAGGGGTTTCTTGTCACATTACCGCCATTCATCTCTGCCCCTAGTCTGAAGCTTGAAGACACTGGATTCAACACAGCATTATTATTTGTGTATTATTCTGTATCAAGGCCATTAGCAGGCTATGTAAGTACCTAAATGAAGCTCATGAGCAGTTTCAACGTATTACTGAATTAACATTAAGTAAAATATATTTTGTGTTCAACTGCGATAGCCCAGCATCAGAAATAGGATGGTTCTCCCTGTGCATACTAGGAGAGTGCTAGGTCCCTTTCAGAAAGGAAATCTAAATTCATCCTGAGCATCATTTGGATGTCTGAGAAAAGGTTTAGTAACATGTCTAGCCAAGCCGCAGAACTTTTTCACATCTGGATGTGTCCCATGTGCTAAACTGCTTCAGTCTGTGAACAATTCCAAAATACACTCGGCTTTATTATTGTAAAAGAATGTAATGTTATATAACCAAACGTGAAAGCACATATTGTGGAATGTTTCAGAAAGAACAACATGTTAAAACTGCACTTTTAAAACAAGGTTGGAATTTAATGGAGAAAATGGCCTCAACTGGTCTGCATATGTCAATGGTTTACTTTACGTAATCAGCTTAAGGCAGAGAAGCCTGCCAGGAGAACTGCTTTTAAAAATAAAATCACACTGGTGAAATGAGCTTTCTTCAGAGCAGAGGTGGGCCTCAGCTGCAAATATCATATCTGGTTTTTCAGAAGTTTGAAGCACTTAAATCTCAAAGTATTGCCCCACAATGTCTTTGAAACAGATTTAGAAGTTATCCTCAAGGAATGATGAATGTGTCTCTCTTTATACTACGCAAAGAAATCCTGAAAGGCTATAAAAATAAGATCTTGGGATGGGATGGATTTCCTATGAAACATCAGCAATGTCAAGATGGACTTCTTCCTGGTTTTATTGAATGGTTCTTTAGGATCAGAAAATCATCCCGAGTTCTTCTTCATCCTTTATTTAGTTGTGGACTGCCAAAATAACAACCAAGCTCATTCCAGGCCCAGATATGTAGCTGTGTTAGGAAGGAGACTGTGGTGCAGTGGGAAAATGCCAGCCCAGACCTTCCAGAGACCCTTAGGAAGGGCCTGTCTCAGATTCCTGCCTATAAAAGAGAGAACTTCAGAACAGTACTGTGGGAATATGTGAGAAATATGCCTTTGCTTGCAAACAGCACCACTTCTTGACAAGATACCAAGGCAGAGAAAGGCATTAAAGATTTTCTTACTCGTAAATAAGCAAAAGGTTTGATGTAAAAGAGAGGAGTGGAACTCCAGAGTGGACTTCTTTTTAATTCTTCAAGGTTACTTTTAGGTATCATAAAGATGGGCCACCTACAGGTTGTTTGTTCCTCTGGAGTTTTTGTCCTTTATTATGCTGCAGAGTTGCTGAGTTTGATCAGCTAATCATGGTCCTCTCTGTCACTTCTGAGCCTTGATAAAAATAACCTGTGTTTTCTCGGTAAAGAATGGACAATGAACAATGCTCAGGATGACACCACTCGCTATTTCTGCACTGCTGTTATCCAAGGAGGATAACAGCATGTTTAATAAACTGGGGGCAAAGTCTGCCTCGTGGATATGCAGCTTCTCTTGAGTGCCTCAACGAGTGTGAATGTAGTTCAGCTTGTGCACATATCCATCGCTAGCTGCATTTCAGCAGCAGGCGATCTCTGTGGGGGAAACACAGCAGTCTTTCCCATTCTGTGCCACCAGGATTACACAAAGGAAGGGAAGTGAGGAATACGTCATGCAGCTGAAACTACAGAGAAAATTCAGGAAGAAAGAAAAACATCTGAGCTGGAACATAGCCACGTCTCAGAGGTTAACACCCTACTTCTGTGAAAAGTGCTGTAGTCATAATGATAAAAAAGTGGTCAAGGCCTCATGTTTCATACAAAGGAAGGTTTTTCAATTCAATTTCCATTTTAAAAACCCCAAATTCAGAACAATGCTGTTCTTTCTAGGCACTCTAAAGTTCTGGGTAAAATCTGCAACAAATAGGATGCCTTTTTTGGTTAGGAAATCTTAAAAAATGTGGTGTGTGTCAGAATCCAGTAAGTAAATCAATTAATAACTCTCAGTCTATGGCTTATTTGTGAATCATTTCTTTGCATACTTTACTATCCATTACTCATACTGTGTGGTCGATTCCTTTAGGCTTTGTCTTCACTGTGAAAGGGATCTATTCTTCACTATGAGCTACCTGGGCCAGATCAGCTTTGCTCTCTCAAAATGCAGCTGCATTTTGATTTGAGTTTACACAGACAGAAAGTGCTGAGCCTTGCCTCCATTAGGGTTTAAACTGGGTTAGCCAGTTGGAGAAAGACAGCAATTTTAATGGAAAAAAACCACTGAGCTTGTTTTGGGTTTTGTTTGCTTTGCAGCGAACATGCCATTTTTGTCCAAGACATTGTTTCAGCTCCCTAACTGAAGGACGGAAATTTTTTAAGCAGAACAATGAAATGGCCTTTTTATGAAAAAAAATCTGGTTGCCATCCAACTATTTGCAAATAATTCTGATTGTAGAAGTCAAGAGTAAAACAAACTCATTAAATTATTTGTGAATACATTTGTATTTTGTATTTTTCAGAAGATTTGGCTTACTATCACACTTGGGCATTGCTTTGTGAAGAGAAGGGGATCTTATTTCCTGTCCAGCATCACCAATTTCTCACCCATTTGATCCTACTCAGTATATAAAGTCATGTACCACAGCAGCTCAGCTTTCCTCCATCTTACGCTCCATGAAGCTTTAACTCATTCTGATAAGAAACAAGATATCTAGAGGTAAGCAGGAAGGCCTAGCTAAAAATATAACTGAATTAAAAGCTCACTTTTTGAATGCCTTTTTTGTTACTTAATATCTGCTTGTCATGTGAGGTGACATTCAGCATGAACTGGATCTCAGAATCTCAGCCGTAGTCATTTCTGCTTAATGCAATAACATCTTGAATGAAATAGTTTATTTCCTGGCAAAGGGCTTAACAGCAAAATTAGACTGTGTTCTGGCATGGCACTTAAATTGGCTTTCCAGAAAGCTTGTGTCCTGAGCCAAGAGTCTGCTCTTTATCAGTGCTTCTTGGTCTGTTCTGTCCTTTTTATTCGAGGTGAGGTCTCACCAGTGCCAAGTACAGAGGGACAATCACTGCCCTGGTCCTGCTGGCCACAGTGTTGCTGATACAGGCCAGGATGTCATTGGTCTTCTTGGCCATGTGAGTACACTGTGGTTCAGGGTCAGCTGCTGTTGACAAACACCCCCAGGTCCTTTTCTGCTGGGCAGCTTTCCAGCCATTCTTCCCCAAGCCAGTAGCACTGCCTGGGGTTGTTGTGACCCAAGGGCAGGACTCGGCACTTTGCTTTATTGAATCTCATACAATTGGCCTTGGCCCACCAATCCAGCCTGTCCAGATCCCTCTGCTGAGCCTTCCTGTCCTCCAGCAGATCAACACTACCACCCAACTTGGTGTCATCTGCAAACTGACTGAGGGTGCACTCAATCCCCTTGTCCAGATCGTCAGTAAAGATGTTAAAAAGGATGGGCCCTAACACTGAGCCCTAGGGAACACCACTGGTGACTGGCTGCCAACTGCATGTAACTCCATTCCCCACCACTCTCTGGGCCATCCAGACAGTTTTTAACCCACAGTGCATCCATCTGAGCCAAGAGCAGCCAGTTTCTCTAGGAGAATGCTGTGGGAAATGGTGTCAAAGGCTTTACTAAAGAATAAATGTGATGGAAGAGATGTTAAAGCTTCCAATGCTGCTGGTTATGCAGTTCTTGTTTCCACAATGTCTAAAAAGACTCATTATTCTGTAAACATGAGTTTACGAGATCGACAGCCTGGCTATGTAAAGAGAAAGCAACTTTCATTATCAAGACAATAAATCAATCACAAAGACCTATAAAATTACTTTCTTCTGTCCTTGAGACTAATCCTCCACACATAAAAGGGTAGGTCATCTCCACACCTTTCATTTTCTAGTCTATTATCTTGGAAATGTGCACAAATTTATAGAAAAAGCATGTGGTCTGAGGTTTGTGACAGACATTCCCATGTAGGGAAATGGGCTGCAAAGTGTGAAACATTCGTCAGTGTCCCACTGGCCAGTCTTGAAATCATTACAACCTGCAGCCTAGAAGTGGATCCCTAGGAGGTGAATAACTTCAAATCCCTTTTTATTGATCCCTTGAGCTGATCATGCCTTTTCCTCTCTTGGGCATGAATGAAAAAATTAATTTTCCAGAATGCTTTAAACAACATCTAAGTATTTTTGCATATGCAGGCAAAACATGCAAAACCATCAAAACAACAACAGAGAAGTCCAGAATAATGTCAGCTATTTAAATTTAGGCAGTTTGATAGAGAAAAAGACCCTTGCTATGGTTTGTTCCATGTTTCTGGAGAACTCTACAACAAGAATACAAACCTGTTTCATTCTGGAGAGTGATCAATATAGGACAAACCTCATACAAACTTTTGTTCCGTTGATTAGAACCATGGAATTGTCTAGGTTGGAAAAGACCTCTAAAATTGTAGAGTCCAACCATTAGCCCAGTACCACCATGTTCACCCTGAAATGTTGTCCCCAAGTGCCACATCCACATGCTTTTTGAATACTTCCAGGGATGGATATTCCACCACTTCCCCGGTGGAAGCCTGTTCCAATGACACAGGATTAACAACAAGGTATTAAGTTAAAGGAAGAAAATGGCAGGAAACACTGCTTGTATGGTGTCATAAGAAAGATGCTTCAATTTTGATCTGAATTGCTGACAATTCCCAAAAAGTTCAGGTGTGGCTGGTTCCAAAGCTGAAGTCTACAGAGACTTCAGTTACTGGCAGTGTGCCGGGAACTTAATCTCCTCTCCCTTGCTTTCCAGCCACTAAATTGCTTTAAAGGAAACCTAAAAATACATCAAATGTTTCCTCATAAATAATTTTCCACATACACCATTTCTGTACTTGTCATAGGGCTGTTACAAGAGTGAAATGTTCTACCAGCCACTCTCTCTCTGCTAAGGTGACCAGCACATAATGGCTGTGTTTGAGAGCCTGGGATTTGAATGTCGGTACATCCAAAGCAGGGGAAACCCATAGAACTTCATAGCTCTGACTAGGATGAGGAAAAGCTTCCTGGTTTAAAAAAGCAATAATTATAAAAAAGCCTGTGAAAACTGGTAACTTCACATTTTTGCCTGGTGTAATGTGATCCTTCCTCCCTTTGAGGTACAGAGGATACCTTGTTCTACCTTCGGAAAACATCCGGCTCAGTGGAAGGAGGATGTTTGTTCTGTTCTGAAGAAGTTCGAAGCAGAGCCCAGTCTGGAGCCCCTGATGAAAGGCTTCATGATGCCACACTCCCTCGAGGAGATTTTGAAGGAACCTAATTTGCTGTGAGATACAGATGAAACCATTTACAATGAACAGGTTTTTCCCTTTTGTGTGTAATGCAATCCTCCTTTTAAGCTGGTGGATTCCTGTCACCCAGTTTTGCTGAGACACACACTGACTTTTTTGTGCATATCCAGTTACAATGTCAAAAATATTGAAAGCCCTAATTAGCATGGCTGGGTTATTTGCAATTACAAATGACAACAATTCTCAAATTTGGTGGGAAAAATTTTGGTTTTAGCAAGATGTTTCTCAGCTGATAATCTAGGCAGAGATTTTTATGCCTGATGTCATTCTTTGTTTCTTCATGATGACTGCAGAAGTTTTAAAAAGAGTTTGTCTGTTTTACATTTATCCTGGAAAAGAGATTGGAGAACTTGCATAAATCTTACATAAAGTAAACAAAAAGTGGGTCTTAACCCATTTTTAAAGCATTTTGTCCACCATTTAAGGTAGAATTTTCATTTATTTCAGTTGTTGCTATCCATTAAATCCAATTTCTGACACATATCCTGAAGAAAATCATATCTGTTCAAGATCTCATGCCTTATATTTTTTTTGCTGAAACTGCTGAAAAATTCTCTGCTGCAAAAAAGGAGAAAGCTGATTTCCAGATTTTTAAAAGATAAACAACAATGAAACAATTTCCCAAACAAATAGATTGTGATACCTCTAAGAATACACAAGTTAAACCATCTCTGTCTCAGACAGCTGTTATTTGATCTTGGCATGTTCTTTTCAAGCCTGGCTGTGTCAAAGTGGTGACATTTTTTTGTTGTTTATTTGCAAAGAGCCCTTTCGAATATATCCACTTCTTCATTCATGTGTAATTTCACAGCCTTCAAATACCTTAGTTTTTAATCCTTCTCTCACTGCAGCATGAGAAACTACAGAAAGCTAGCTTCACTCATGGCATATCAAGCAGGAACGGTCCACATCTGGGTCTGACTTCTTTTGATGACATTCAGTAAATTCCATTGCTCGAGGAGTTCTGCAAGGAAATGGAGACAAAACTCAGCATTACATAATGCCTTTGTCTGGATGTCTCGGACCAGGAGACCTAGTCAGAAATACTGTCTCTGTTATACACAGCATACTCAGAGCCCTTAAGCTCCACTGAATTTTGGACCGACAGGGGTGACACAGGTGCATCTCCTCCAAAAATCTCAAGCCCAAAAGCAACTACAGCCAGTTTGGCCTCAATAATAGTATAAATTAAAGTGTACTCAGAGAGACATCAGCTCTTCTGCTCATTACTACAGCAATACAACCTTAGAAGCAAATTTCAAATTTGCCTTTAAAAGAGTATTTATAAAGGGCTTAATCTCATTCAAGTGGGGTAAGAACATCTTGATAATAGTCTCTATACATTCTATAGGATGAAAACACCAGATTAAATACCTTACATAAACATGCTCTTAGCTTTGTGGCTTATCCATTGCAGTAGTAAAAATAATGCTATGCAAAAATTCACTTTAAATATTTCATTAACCTTCTTAACTCTGACCCAGCGTCATGATACATGCTGAGACACTAACAATGTATTTTACATAACAAATGTATGTCTCTGCCCCAGTAATTTCTGAGCACAGAATAAATAAATGTCGATTTTCCAGCTGTACCAGCTGAGGAAATTACAGACCCTCCTCAGTAAAACACTTAGCATCTTGTTAATTTGAATAGCTCTGAGGGAAACCTTTAAGCAGAACAAATGACCCTTTCCCTTAACAAGAAGTAAGGGGCAACAAATGACCAAATTTGCATATGGAAAATACTTACTATTTACCAGTACTAAATGTTTCCTGTTCGAACCAGCAACAGAGAAGAATCTAATTCCCTATAATGTTTTATTGAGGAGCTAGAAAATTAATGGGAGATGGGAAGATACTACTCATGTTTACCTCAGGAAATAAGCTAAAGTCAGCGTTGATAATTCTGCTGAAGTGCTCCCAATTTCCATACTAAATAGGTTCTTATTTGCTTGCTAAAATCCACATCTAAATAAGACATGTCTGAGGAGGCTTCAAGATTAATGCTGGTAGATTCTAATAATACAAACAAGTTTGCAGGGCCTTTTAAAACATCCATAACTATAAGGTCAAAGAATAACTTAGCCAAGATTTTTTTAAAGTGTCTATGATTTTTGTTACTGCCCATTTACCCTGTGACAACTGAGAAAGGCTCAATTTCACAGAAGAGGAGCAAAGTTTTTCCAAAACCAGACTTTCTGAGGTATTTTGTGGAGGCCACTCAGATATTAAAGATGTCAGTGCATTCAAGTCATCCGTATCTTTGGAAAATCTTAGCCACAAGGGAACTGGCTTCTCAACAATGTTGCAAGCTGTATGAGATAACCAGCTTGGCTTTAGTTTTCTGGCTAGCTCATAATGCAGCCCCTTCTGAAAACAAACTATGAAAACACAGTTTGCTTGAAGTATTGCAAGAGGCTGTACCATTAGGGAAACAGAAAAATCTTATATTCCCCTCACTGTGTGAAAAAATCCAACTGATAATGCTCAGATGTCCTCTTTAAGCAACCTAAGAGAAGCTGCCTCACCATTTTGGCAGCCATCCAGAACGTGTATTTTGTGTCCAAAGTTGGGGGGAAAAAAGGCCATAGAGGCAAATGATTTTGCAGGAAGACTGACGCACAAAAAAAGCAGTCGGAGTATTTTTAACAGAAGCAAATGTTTCACACATTTTACCTTCAAAGGCCTGGCTGTGGCTCTTGTTTTGTTTCTTTTGTACTTGGCTAGATCTGAGTGTATGATTTGCAGAACATGATCTGCCTTTCCTGTACCTGTAGGTTTTTTGATAGCTCAGAATTAGCATCCATTGAAAAAAGCATTTTGGAAATCTCAAAGCAGCATATTCAACTGCACTCACCAAAATCCATGTTAACAAGATCAATAGCAATGTGTAGGTTATATGACCCAGGGAATAGCTCATCTGGAGCACCTCATCTGTCATTAGCAGTCACTGGAGAAGCCATAGGATTCCAACAGTGACTGCAGGTAGATATCAAATTTAACTGCAGCCAGAATTAAGTGTTTTATGTTGGCAGGCTTTTGTTTAAACAGCTCTGTAAATGGCACAATACTGGCCCATTACAACTACATAGCTGTTTCACATGGAGCACTGCATGTAAAAAACACCATAAAGGAAACCTTATTACCCTCTACAACTGCCTGAAAGGAGGTTGTAGTGAGGTGGGGGTGGATCCTTTCTCCCAAGTAGCAAGTGACAGGAGGAAATGGCCTCAAGTTGTGCCAGGGAAGGTTTAGACTGGATATTAGGAATTTTTTTTTTATCTAAAGGGTTAAAAAGACATATAGATGTGGCTCTTGTGGACATGGCTTAGTGTTGGGCTTGGCAGTGCTGGTTTGATGGGCGGACTCATTGACTTTTCCCACCTTAGTGACTCTATGATTCTGTAAAAGTAAATTCTCTTCCTCTCAGCTGGTCAGGTTCCCTCCCCAGTGCNTTCAAGATTAATGCTGGTAGATTCTAATAATACAAACAAGTTTGCAGGGCCTTTTAAAACATCCATAACTATAAGGTCAAAGAATAACTTAGCCAAGATTTTTTTAAAGTGTCTATGATTTTTGTTACTGCCCATTTACCCTGTGACAACTGAGAAAGGCTCAATTTCACAGAAGAGGAGCAAAGTTTTTCCAAAACCAGACTTTCTGAGGTATTTTGTGGAGGCCACTCAGATATTAAAGATGTCAGTGCATTCAAGTCATCCGTATCTTTGGAAAATCTTAGCCACAAGGGAACTGGCTTCTCAACAATGTTGCAAGCTGTATGAGATAACCAGCTTGGCTTTAGTTTTCTGGCTAGCTCATAATGCAGCCCCTTCTGAAAACAAACTATGAAAACACAGTTTGCTTGAAGTATTGCAAGAGGCTGTACCATTAGGGAAACAGAAAAATCTTATATTCCCCTCACTGTGTGAAAAAATCCAACTGATAATGCTCAGATGTCCTCTTTAAGCAACCTAAGAGAAGCTGCCTCACCATTTTGGCAGCCATCCAGAACGTGTATTTTGTGTCCAAAGTTGGGGGGAAAAAAGGCCATAGAGGCAAATGATTTTGCAGGAAGACTGACGCACAAAAAAAGCAGTCGGAGTATTTTTAACAGAAGCAAATGTTTCACACATTTTACCTTCAAAGGCCTGGCTGTGGCTCTTGTTTTGTTTCTTTTGTACTTGGCTAGATCTGAGTGTATGATTTGCAGAACATGATCTGCCTTTCCTGTACCTGTAGGTTTTTTGATAGCTCAGAATTAGCATCCATTGAAAAAAGCATTTTGGAAATCTCAAAGCAGCATATTCAACTGCACTCACCAAAATCCATGTTAACAAGATCAATAGCAATGTGTAGGTTATATGACCCAGGGAATAGCTCATCTGGAGCACCTCATCTGTCATTAGCAGTCACTGGAGAAGCCATAGGATTCCAACAGTGACTGCAGGTAGATATCAAATTTAACTGCAGCCAGAATTAAGTGTTTTATGTTGGCAGGCTTTTGTTTAAACAGCTCTGTAAATGGCACAATACTGGCCCATTACAACTACATAGCTGTTTCACATGGAGCACTGCATGTAAAAAACACCATAAAGGAAACCTTATTACCCTCTACAACTGCCTGAAAGGAGGTTGTAGGGAGGTGGGGGTGGATCCCTTCTCCCAAGTAGCAAGTGACAGGAGGAAATGGCCTCAAGTTGTGCCAGGGAAGGTTTAGACTGGATATTGGGAATTTTTTTTTTTATCTAAAGGGTTAAAAAGACATATAGATGTGGCACTTGTGGACATGGCTTAGTGTTGGGCTTGGCAGTGCTGGTTTGATGGGCGGACTCATTGACTTTTCCCACCTTAGTGACTCTATGATTCTGTAAAAGTAAATTCTCTTCCTCTCAGCTGGTCAGGTTCCCTCCCCAGTGCATGCTAGCTGCTCTATTCCAGTGATGCACAGCAGCCACAAATCCACTGGGATGGCCAGTGTGACATGAAGAGCAAGAACAAGGCAGCAAAGATACGTTGTCTGAAAGTCTGACTCAGAAAAAGAGGGCATATGTGCATGTATAAGGGATGTGAAGAGAGTCTGTAGCTTGGTTTAAGTGCCGTGCGTTTAAATATGCAGAGAAAGCATCTCTGCATAGTTACATGCAGAGTTGTGTAAGGAGTTGGAAATTCCACTATCACTACATCGTCGCCATTCCATCTGTGTCAGCAGAAGCAACCCACTGCACTGGACAGACAGTATGGCCTTGGTGGGGAGAGAGGTAGAGAAGAATGAAGCTGTGAATAGAGTGCAGAGACAAAGAAAATATCTTCATGTCATCCACACCTCTGATTTTTATTTGAGCATTGTCTTTATTCCCTCCCTGCATTCCACAAAAGCTTCATATTGTTGTGCTCTCAGCAAGGGAACTGTTCTACGTTGACTATCCAGCCTAAATCACACAAGGCCTGACAGCTCCCCAAAGCCTTCCTATAGTTTCTGTGTGACACCAAACAGACAAACTTTTTAGGCCACTGTCCCTTTCAGTGCAAGAGCACAGGCCATGAGGTGAAGCTAGGAGAGGCCATGTGTGAAACAAGCAGCAGGAGATGGCTCTTCCTTTAATGGTTTGGCCACTGTCCCTTCTGTCCCTGTGTCTTAGGGATAGGGACTAGACCATCTCTGAAACACCACCAAAGCACTCCCTCAGAAACTAAGAAGGGATGAAAAAAGAAAGGAGGCAGACAAAAGGAGAAGCCAAAGGACTACAGGTAACAGTGACTGAAAAGAAGGCAAGAGATGGCAACAAATGGTTAAAAAATTAAAAGTAAGGAACTGGAGAGGGACAAAGAGCAAAGGACTCCCACCAGCTCCAGCACTCTGGGAAGTTGCTGGAAGAGCAGTGCTGTTCTGTCCAGCAGCAGAAGGACAAAAGAAAAGAAACTTCACAATTTTGGGGATCATTGAAGCTCAATCCTCCTGTTAACACAACCGGATGCCTTGGCCAAGGCCTAAAGGAGGTAGGTGAGGAGGTCCAATACTGTAGTGTAGTCTTAGTTGGGACAAAGGTAAATAAAAATATGAAGGGAAAAATGCAGCTGCAGGAAGAGATTCTGTGGGAGCAGAAAGAGGGAACACAGTCTGCCAAGCCTTATCTAAATGTGTGATAGCCCTCATCTTGCAGAAAAGGCATAATTCTGCTTATGAGCTGCTCTATGAACATATTTCTGTAATAGAACCATAGAATAATTAAATGGTTTGTGTTGGAAGGGACCTCTGAAGAACCTCTAGTCCAAACCCCCTGCCATGAGCAGAGGCATGTCCCACTGGACCAGGTTGCTAAAAGCCCCATCCAACCTGGCCTCGAACACTTCCAGAGATGGGGCATTCACAGCCTCTCTGGGCAACGTGTGCCAGTGCCTCACCACACTTACTATAAAAAAATGCACTGCCTGAGTGGGATTTTTCCGCTTTTTGTCCACAGTGACCAGAGAGATTAGATCAGAATACAAACTGAAAGACTGGATACCAGGCTAAATAAAATCAGTGAAGAAAACAGGAAGACAAGAAGAAATATCATTCTCAGGACAGAACATTTGGGCTAATGACTCTCCTGGATATAGAGAGTGAAGGCACAGAGCTACGTGAATGATAACTGGACTCTCTTTGCATCTGTTTTCAACAGAGCTTGACACTCTTACCAGTACAGTTCTGGGAGTGCTGAGAAGTCAGGGATCATGGCTGGGATCAGGGCTGTGTGTGCTGTATATGCCAGCAGGTTTTATTTCTCAAGTCTGAGCACAAGAAACAAGAAGAGACAGTAAACAGACAGGGATACTCTAAAAGAAGGGGTAGGTTAAGGAGGGAACACCTACCTATGTTGTCATTGACATTTAGAAGACATCCATCACCCTGTTTTCTAAATCCCAAACAAATTTACAGAATTACGGAGTTCAGAGGAACCATGTATTTCTCCCTGCTCTTCTGGAATGGCAGTGGTAGGTCAACTGAGTCTTAAATAGATGATGTATAGAGGCATCTCCTTCCTTTTCCAGAATTTGGAACCCTTACTGAGACAGTCAACTGGATGGAGGAAGAATAGTTTGTGGCATAAATTTAAGTGCAAGAACACAGATTTTCTGCCATGTACCAGTTAGACATTTGTTCAGTTGTTTTTTTAAGTACAGGAATTCTTAATCTAACATAGAATTCATAGTTCTCTTGGGGAATCCTATCCAGATCCCACAAGGAATGCATTGTCCTAAGGGGATGGAGACGATACCTCTCTATCACTCTGACATTCCCACTAGGATATAAGTTAGAGGCCCTGTTTTGGCCCCCACCATACTTGGATAGCATATCTTGTTCACCGGGAGTTACAGTCTTTGCAAATGCATTCCAAATTGTGCTTGATTTAATCAGTGCAATTTTCTCTTTCCTAATGGATTGGCCTTTCCCTCTGTAAGCCAGGAACAATTCAGCTGCAGCAAGAGCAGGGAGGGCTCACTGGTGCCACAGCAAACCTTCACCATCCTGCTTTTCATGATGTTTGTTCCCAATTCTGTAACAGCAGCCCCTCCTCTCAAGGTCCACTTCAGTTCAGTGAACTCTGAAGCCCTGTCACTTCACACAGCCACTCACTGCTCTTGTAAATACAGGCTCCTTATAAACTGTGTCTCTGCAGTGACAAACTGCAACCTTCAACTCAGACTCATGGGAAATTCATATCATCACAAAGCTCCCTCTTACCTCTTTTTGTCATCCCCAGGACCTCTCACAGACCTCATCTTCAAACGTTGTGGCAGAACTGCTTTTAACAGGCTTCAAGGAATGGGTGGAGTTTGTCCCAGACCAGTCCCTGCATCTTGACTTTCCTCCCCCACCTTCAGCCAGAATTTAATAAATTTGGCTCTTTTCCAAGAACAAAAACAAAGAAGAGACTATTGCCTTTAATCTCCATGTCTTACTTTCTGTATCAGTAAAGGAAGGGTAATAAAACACATTTGCACGGCTCTGAGGGGGATTGTGAGGGATGAATTAGTCTGTAACGTATCTGTAATTGCTCAATATACTATAACAAAAAGTGTGAACAGCTTGTGAAAAAGGGATCACCTTTAGAGCCCAAGTCATGCTGAGCTGAAGCCTTATGGCAAGAATCATTATAAGAGTGCTGTGTACTGAGCTCACTTTTAATGCTGATGAGAACACTGTATTGAGAAAAGTGGGGAAAAGCCACCACCTCTGAGATGTGCCATCCACATTGGCCTAAAGCTCTTCCTTTACTTGGAAGGAAAATAACTAATTGTGGACGTGCAAGCAGTGCCTACCTGACATGACTTTTGAGATATAAGCAGGTATCAGGAAACCTGTCGTACTACTATTAAACAACACAAACTGTGCACTGGGTCTATGACCAGATGTGAAAGAGTCTGTGGAACTATGCAAAGGACATTAAAAGAGGCGCTATCAGCAGCCTAGATCTTAAAACAACATGACTCATATTTCATTACCATGAAATTTGCTTAAAAATCCCGCCATTTCCTATAGGTAGCAATTATGGAGAGGGGTTCCCCTTCCTCCTAACTTCTTAGCCCTGAATTCAGAAGTCCTTTCTTTGCAAACCTGAATACTAGAAACCTTCCTAAGAAATATACAAAAGCTGAATTTCTCACATAACCACTCAATTCCAGAAGCTGGGCTTTAATGTAAAATGTAAAGAATTAAAAATGCTAACAACAGAGCTGTCACCTTGGCAAAGTATCCTCTGTTCTTGGCAAAGGCTTCCTACAGGTGGCAAGTTTGAACTCTGGTCTGTCTGTGTCTCACAAGGCAGAAAGGGGCAGGTTGAGGGGAGGACACCTGTCACAACATGATCCCTCAGGTGCAGCAAGGACTATTGCTAAGGTATAAAGGCTGCATCAGTCTGTACTAATTTGCTGAGCAAGTGACTTCAGAAATGGGTATGGCTTCTATCAGTCCTCACATTTTTTTGAGTCATTAGACAGCAAATCTTTCATGCTACACGGAGAGCAGTGTTTACAGCACCCAGAAACAGACTGAGGAGGGGAGACACTCCATCAGGATGAATGTCAAAGAGCTTAGCCACTTCCACAATTATGGTTTAAAGTACCTGCAGTCATATCTGGAGAGCAAAGCAGGATATGTATTCTCCTCCCCCTTCCTCCTCCTTTCCATGTGAAATGTATGGCGCTATGATGTACTGTCCAAGGGCTAAGGTCATGTTTGCTTTGATCTGATAACAAATCGTATAATAATTGCTGGTTGGTATTCAAGGAAAAACCTGCTTGTTTTAACCTGTGGTTTATCATCAGAACTGGAAACAAAGATTACTTCTTTTCAGGGACACACCAAATGAAGGACAATTTGCAGGAGACAAATTCCAGACAACTGGTCCACTGTACAGACAGAACTTAATAAACTCCAGCTTTTAATATAGCTTCCAGCTACCTCTTGGACAGGAAATTCTGGTAGTTGTGAGGTGGCATGGGCTTGAATCCCAGCAAGACCCAGTATCTATTCTTACTTCTGCTACAAGTTTGCTTCTCAATGGCTTATTAGTTTCTAGAGGGAAACTGAAGAGCTTAAACTTACTTAAAATAAATTCCAGAGTATATCACCTTTGGCAAGCTTCTGTATGGAGATAACAGTGTTTACTCCTTAGCTTTATGAGGGTATTTGAGATGTTATTACAACTGTAGTACTTTGACCATGCAAATGCTACGTTGTCATAATATTCTCTCCTTCGCTCTGTTATGTCTGAAACAGGACTTTGAGATTTATAGGTCTCTCAGTCATCCTTCTTTCCCGGGTGTCAAAGACATCAGGAAATCATGCTCGTCTATGACAAAAGCTTGTGAGTAAATATTAAATACAGCTGAGGTTTTGACTCCTTGTTATTACATCACTAGGAGAACAGGTAATGTAACTAGAAGCCATAGATCAAGGATGCATAATATATCACCTGCTCTTTGGGTACCAATGGCACTCAGAGAATCATCTTCTTGGAAAAGCTGGCCCTCTGACACTGTTGAGTATATTTCAGAGCCAATGTTATGAACAAACCATTATTTCCTCCCTCAGAGGCAGATTTTTACTGCAAATAAATATGCTTTGAATTGTGTCATCTTCAGAGATGTAATTCATATTTTACTGTATGGAATAAAAATGTTATTTTCAGCATTAATAACTAAGTCAAAGTGTTCATTTACCTTTTGACTACAAACTCTCTATCCAGCGCCAGTATAGAACTCCTATGCAACCCCTTATATATGGTCAGAAATTCTGATACATAAAACACTTCCTCAATGAAAAGGTTGCTTAGGAATCCTGTCTTTTAAATGTTTCAACTCTTTCTCGCTGTTTGAAACCCCCTAAAGCCTTAAATCTAGATCACTCTCTTTCTTCCTGAGCAGAAATCCTGCTGCCTTTCTTCGGCATTTTGAAAGGCTGAATTCTCATGAATTCATTTAAGAATGGAGGAAAAAGCAGTGGAGTATTCTGTTTCACATTTGTGAAATACGTAAGTGAGATGTTCAGCCACTGGGGAGGGAGGAAGGCTGGCAGATAAATCGCAGTGGAAATTCAGTAACTGTGTTTCTCTTTTAAAATAGGCTTGCTATATTTTCAAAGGCATTATTTATAGAGCACCACATGCAGTAAGAGTTTAACAGGCGAGGCAGACAGAAAGTATCAGTCCAAAAGCATGGTTCAATATTCATTCACTGGACACCAAAGACCCATGGTTTTCATATCCCTGAACTCCCACTCTGAACATTTCCACCTCTCATTGCCTTTATTCTGCTGACAGACTTTGGAGCCACATCACAAATTGGAACAGGGAACTCTGATCTAACTGAAAAAGTAACACTGCAAAAAAGGCCTGATAAACACCAGCCATATTTTTCAGTCAGGCAAGTTCCCTGATCAGATTCATCATCCAGCTGCACAAGCGCTGCATAAACAAGGGTGGTGCAGGAGGAAGGGGTGGCCATAGTGGGAGAAGAAGAGGAGGCCCATGGCGTCTGTTTAAGCAATGCGAATAGGGTGATTATTAAACTGGTCCTCTGGTGCCTTCACCCCAATGGTTTGAGGACAGGCTTCACTTTGGACATGGTCAGTCACTCCCTTTGCTAAATGGCACTATTCACAGCAAAGAAAGCCTAAGGCTGTCCCCTGTACTTGTGATCTTTGTGGGAGCCTGGAGTCATGTTAGCCATGTGAGAATCTCAGCATCCCTTTGGAAAGGTCAGTTGAACTTGAATCCCTCCTGACTGTGGAGGAAAAAGGCATGAAAATCAGATCCTAACAGCTCAAAATGTTGAAAGCAAAGAGAAGAATCTCAGTCCCATAACAGCAAAAATGTAATGGCTCCATAGCCCTTGCTATGCCAAATGATATGATAATGCTCAGGTATCCTCTTTAAGTGACCTGAGGGAAGCTGCCCCACCATTTTGGGATCATAGCTAGATACTCGCATGTTCTGACCAGTGGAACTGTTTAATTACACAGAGTTGCTTCAACATGATGCTGTGCAAACTTTACTTTCAATCATCAAATCTTGTTCTGTTCCCGTGCTACAGCAAATGCCCTTGCTGCTTCTCAGGGCTCAGAGAAGTGTCAGCACAGCTCTAAGGCAGAGCATGTAACTCCTGAGCCTTGCATCCTGCATGGGATCAAAGTTCTCTCAAAAGCCCCTGTACTCATGGGAAATCCTCTTCATAATTAACATTTATGTAACAACTCCTTCACGGGCCAAACATATGTTTACATTCCTCCAGTCTGTTTTTTTAAGAGACAGTGCTGGCCAGATGTTTTTGCAAGAGCACTGGAATTAGGTCTTTGTTTTCAGCTCTGCTCCATCTACCCATGCAATGTCTCTGAGTCTCTAAAGGGACAAATGCTCCCACACATCCCTTTGTTTACCAAAGAACATGGATGCATTCTGCTTTTCTTGAGCCTATGTACGAGGGAGAAGTGACAGAGAGCCTGTGGAGTGACTGAGTCATCCTACCTCCTCCCACCAAAGCAGTATGGGTTCAGTGTAGAAAAGAGATCTGAGGATCTTTGAGGAACGATGCCCAAAATCGTGTCTCACCCAAAGAGGTCACAGCTCTTTGGAGTGTGCTGCAAAGTGAATCAGTGGCCCTGACTTGGGGAAAGGCAAGATTTCTGCCTCACCCTCTAATCTTCGGGGACTTTCTTTTCTTTGTGCCTCCTGTCTTCATGTTTATTGTCTGTAAAATGGGTGGGCTATTATCATCCTCACCCACTGTGACTATAGAATATGTCTCACAGACGTCTGAAAGATGGAAGCTGGTAAAAGAGTATAGTGCAGTCCAGTTGGCTTTTGAGTAACTCCTCTTCTCATTGCAAGTTCCCCTGCAGACTGGCTCACAGCCCCAGGACTACCTAACTTAATTTTGGCTGTAATCACAACCTTGCTCAGGACTTTTACAAACTCATGAATGGTCAGAACCCCAGTTTTGGGAACTATTGCCTAAGGATGCTCATGTTATACTGTGGCTTCCGAAGCAAAGTTTTTTAACAGGCAAACCATCCTGCAAGGGAAGCTCAGTCCTCTGAAAGGATGAGCTGTATTTTCTAGGAAACAAAATGATCTGGATTAAAGAAACACCAAGGGATGTGGTCTGTGAGGCAATTTAGAAAAGTTCTCCAGGTAGCTGTTTCTTCCAAAACCATGAAATGTGATATCTGGGAATGAGGCAGTCTTCATAATAAAATTCTTGGAGATAAAAAAAAAATTCTAAAGACAGAAAAGGCCGCTGAAAGTAAAATTGGTAGCTGTCTGCACATAGCCCTCTCATACAAGGGCCAGTGTTACTCCCAAGTTGAGCAGGGCTGTCTACAGACAAGTGAATGGGAAGAGCAGCTGCCACGTGAACTAATTTAATGAATATCCCCCTCACCTTACTAGCAGGAATTTGAATTGCAATTTAAAACAGTAAAGCTTTGCAGGGAGGGTAGCAATGTCCCTCCTCAAGGAATGTCTCTAGATTTAGTCATCACTGCCTCAGGAAAAATCAGTTTTAACAGGACTGTTTTGAAAGCCACATCTGATTTAATCAGAGGTTTTCTAATTGGGTTTTTCATAAGTTTTTCATGAGAGTTTCTTTGCTTAAGGATGTGCATCTGAGAATGACAGAATTCTGCCCTAAAATTTCTACAAGAAAGTATCTGCTTACTGAAGACACTGAGGACACTGAAGTTCCATCATACACAGGCAGGCACTACATCTAGTCTAGATTTTGTAAGCACTAATGATGTTTGCTCAGTTGATGTTTGTTTCTGTTTAATAAAGAATTTATCCCCATCATAATATTATACCTCTAACCTCATCAAAACCCATTTTATGCAGATGGGCACATAGAAATTAAAAAGTGGTGGGTTTTAACATCTTGGCAATGGAAAATGTGCACTCCAGTTGAAATACCTTGAGATTTCATTTGCCATAAAAGACTGGATTCCCAAATGAACAGAACTGTTCATAGGGGATGATGTTACTCTCTGCAAGTAAGAACACCAGGGTTTGGCCAAAGGACCTCACTGATTTCAATATGTGAGTAGTTTTCTTCAAAATTTTCATGTCACTGATAATCACTTTCTTTAGATTTTGTTTCTTTCAGTAGCCTACAACTTTACAACTGTGCTCTTCTGTTCTGTTAAAATATGTGGGCTAATCTCTGGTAAGCCACCATATTTGATTTAGTTGAATATGTTTTAGTAACATTTTAAGTTAGCACAGTTAGTTCACGTGGCAAGTATTACATTTTTTCATTCCCCACAAAATCAGGACAAACTGTACGTCTCCTGCTGTGTCCGAAGCCGAGTTGGCTAACTTTCAGCTATGTTAATTAAAGAATACAGCAATCCTATTTTTATCAGATTTTAAAATACTACAGGTACACTGCTGGCAATTTCACTTGTTTTGATGCAAAATTACTTCAATGCAAAAAAAGTTCAGTAGTTCGTTTTATGCTATTCATTTTCGCATCCATGCACAGATACCTGCTATAATGCTGAGAGCTGTCAAACAATTAGAAGGACTTATCAAATCCACTTTCAGGATAAGGTTTAAGAATACAGATTTGGATAAACTTCGCTAAAGGGAATACCATGGAACAGAGCAGGAGGTAAAAAGAGAGTACCAATGAGAAGGTTTAAAGATCTTAACTGAACAAAACTTGCTGGAATAGCAAGAAGTTCTGGTTTGAAAAGAATGTTTCTAATGCTTCTGAAAATTTGGGTTTGAAAAGAATTTTTCTAATGCTTCTGAAAATTTGGGTTAACTATTTAAAAAAACTACTTACTAAATAAAATTTATTAGCATTAATCACTTCAGCCGATGGACCATAAAATATTGTGGACCAAAAAAAACCAATGACTGATATAATGTTCTAAGAGTAAAAGGGTTTTGTTAATTTGAAAATAAAAGGATCAAGATCAGGCAGGCACTAAATTTTCAGCACCAACTCCCTACTCTTCACCTACACAATTTATTTCTATTCTGCATTAGTATTGCTGGCCATACTTATAGCTTAGAGGGACAAAACCTATTCTGTTTCAAGTCAGTGGGCATTTTGCCATAGATTCAATAGGAACAGAATGTGGTATCTGAAAGCATACTGCCATGTGATGAAATATGGACCTGCAACGTATTTGAGCTGTGGTTTTACCTGCCTACACTACCGTTTTCTTTACAACTGTTCCTAATAAAATATTCTTTTAGGCAGCTGATCTTTCAGGTCAACAAGATGTTGCATAAACTACTTATCTTCTCCTCTTTCCTCCAACTTTGTTATCTAATCTGAATAAGTTCAATGCATCTGAGATCCATTTTTGCTCTTTGTCATTCGCTGCTTTTTGGTTCTAAGAGTTAAAAAACACAGGTGTGCAGAATGTTCATCAGTATCTTGCTTTTGTAGTTCTTCAGCTGCTGTTGCAATGCACAAAGTCTTTCGCAATGAACAGGCTCTCTTGAAGAATATTAGGAGTGAATACCAACACATGCAGGGCTACTGTTTGACTTGAGAATATCCCAGTGCAATTTGAGAGATTATAATACTTTATTTTGGATCATTATTCCTTCCTTACTTCTCCAGTAGCAAGCACTGCCAACATGTCTGGATTTCCATTGAAAAAGGATGCTGTATGAAAGGCAAGGGCGGGCTTAACTGATTACTGAAAGCACACAGAAGTGGTCCAAAGAGAAGAACTGGGTAGGAGGATGCATTAAAAACACAGATCCCCTATTACTCTTTGCTCCTGCCTTCAGAAAAAAAGTGACCAGTAAAAACTTGGTGATTTTGTGATCCATAGAAAATGAATTTGTTGGCCTGCAGCCAGTTGCCAGTGGAGAGATCCACATCAAACAGCTTTCAACACAGTGGGTGACTTATGATCTGAAGTCACAGAAGTTTGTTGCTAGATTCACTTGTAGCTTTAAACTGATACGAATTTTTTGGGAGGCTACCAAGAAATTTTAGCCTTCTTGTAGCCCCTCTTCCACTCCACTGGTGCAGTGCTAGCAATTCCCTTGTTCCCAGCATATCATCTTATCCCTTCTCTGGCACCTCAACACTACCCACAAGCAGTGGGGAGTTGTAGAGAAAGCACAACCTGAGTTAGAACTGTGAGTATATGTTCTCCTGCATTTGGCTGTCTGCCCATTGTGGGATCTCCTTAAGGCCATTGAGCTGTCAGAAAGGCCCAACAGAGAGGTGTGAAGGGAGTGCTGTGGCCCTGACATTCACATCTGGCCTGCATCTGTCCCTGGTTTCAGTGGAGAAGACAAGCAAAACATTTAATCCAATCACTTCTAGACAAGGCTCGTGGCTGAAGTACATTATCAAGAGAAGCCTGCTGCACCACTGCTACTAAGAAAGTATTGCTTTTTGAGTTCTAAGAAATAAAACTAGGAAACACAGGATGATAGAGAAGGTGAGAACATTCATTCCAATATAACTCACAATTCTTTGCTTCTCAGATCCTGAAAAAGAAAGCAATTTTAAACTCCCATTAATTTCTTTTGTTATGCATTTCCTCAGTTTTACTAAACAGAAAGTATTCATTTATGTACTTGTGTGTAGTGGAATGAATTAGGACAAATCCTCTATGGGTTTTAAGATTCAGAATAGCTTATACACCATCAGAATGTTAGGAGGCATTTAGTTAATGTTCTTTTCAGTGCAGTAGTTTGATTTAATCAGCATGAAGTCTGCCCACATGTAAATGCAGTCACTGACCCCTGAAGCACAGAACCAAACACTGACAGCCTAACTCACTCCAGTGGGCAAGATTCAGATCTCACATAAAGACCAGGGAGTGGGACCTACCTATACAAGGCTTGAAACCAACTCATTGGCAGAAATGGATTTATTCGTTTGAGGAAGGAAATCAGGATTTACTTTTACTGCACAGACCTGATCACGAGAATACTTCTCACATGTTGGTTTTCTTCTGGGTGAGAAGCCCCATTCAAGTCAGCACTGGCAGGCCCCAGCTATTTACTCTCTATAGTTGGCATTGCCAGCATCAACATTTTTGTTTCAGCTCCACATCAAAATTCATGTGGGTGTAAAGCTTTCCCAGACACAGAGCATGAGCACATGAGCCTCAACATTAATGAGGGAATTGATTAAGCTCTGCTGCACGTATATGTGTGCAAGAGTGTGAGCATAAGTACCAATTTTAGCTTGGCAGCAGGCTGAAGTGGTTTTTCCATTGATACCCTGCCTGTTAGTTTGCTTATAACTTTCCTTAAAAATATTCCTTTGGGGCTGGAGTGTGTTCTGTTTGCTTTTGGCTCAAAGGTGACTGAAGAAAATGATAGGGGCTGCTTCCAAGTTACAGGAGCCCAAAAGGAATGCAGTTCCTCCTGCACTTGCCCTGCTGGCTTGGTGTTTGTGAACTGGCAGGGGAGTGAAATGAATGAATGAGTGCCCTCTCAGAGGTGCCCAGAGAAGGATTCTTATCAAATGCTGTCTCCTGCCAAGTCTCACAAACGCTGCCAGCCTGCAATGACAGGGAGAAGCATTTGGCAGCAAGGCCCTGGGTTTTCAACATCAAACAAGGGGGAAGGGATGAGGACAAGTGTCACCAGCAGGGACGGGGCCACTTTTTTCCTGTATGATAGATGGTCGCCAGAAATTTTGGGGAAGCGTATAGGTGCA
Organism: Aleadryas rufinucha; assembly: GCA_013397815.1. Lineage (NCBI taxonomy): Eukaryota > Metazoa > Chordata > Aves > Passeriformes > Aleadryas > Aleadryas rufinucha. Next base: position 76,009 of record VZTH01017868.1, on the reverse strand, counting down.
CTTACCGTGCTGGTGAGGCTGTGTTCTGAGGTTTGCTTTTCCTTGTTCAGTATCTGAGTGAGTTACTGTGAGAATGCCTGCTGCCTAGGAAGGATGTGTGAAAAACCACAGTAGGAAAGAGCAGCAGCATTAGGAATGTTTGCTGATGGGCAGTGCATGGCAGATGCAGAGGACAGCAGGCCTCTTGCTCTGCAGAGGTGTCAGTGTTTGACACATCCACTGGGAAGTGTGAACAAAATGTAAGGGAGCTTGATTCCTTTCTCTCTCACACTCAAAGACATTTACTGTGTGCATTTGTGGGCCAGGTGGGAATCCTGCTTATAGCATTAATGACACAATCAGTCTTGCAGTGTGCAAGTTTCATGTCAGGACAAGGAGAGAAAGGTGTTAGAACACACAACAGGATTCAGGAGCATCGTATTTGTTTTCCACCTCTACTTAGGTACTCACGTGAGGCATGGGAGCTCCTACCCAAATATCCTGCTCCTAAGTGACTACAGTAAAATTAGTTCTGATTTCTCCCCTCCTGTGCAATGGTACTGACTCACTTTTCTCCCTTCCTATGTGCTTTTCTCATGTCAAAATTACCTTAGCTTTTGGGCAGCTGCTTTCTTCCTTGACAAAGTCAGCTTCCTTTCAGGGAAGAGCACTGCAAGGGACATTGACTACTAGATAACTGGAGCTGCATGAGAAAGTGGCACAAGCTGCAGAGTTTAGAATACTGTGTATGAGGAAGGAAGTTAGATATTTGCTTTACAGAGAGAGGCATGAAAGAGGAAATGCAAAAGGAACAAAAGAAACATGAAAGCTGTCATTATTTCCAGAAAGAGGCAAGACAATTGGGAAAGAGATCTCTGAAGCACTATGGACTTGAGGAAGTTATCTTTGCAAGGAGTGAGTTGGAATAAATTTGAGGATAGACAGATTTGGAATAGATGTGAGGACAGTGTGGAGCCCAAAGAAAAGCAGGTGGTAATAAGAGGAATGCAGAGCAAGAGCTGAATGTTCCTTTTTCAGCAGGAAAATTCTGGATAGACTCAGGGTGGATATTTGGATGGATAAGGGTGATTGATGTATTTGAAACAGGAATGACCATAAAATAATCATTAGGAACGGAAGGATCTGAGTACTAAAAGTCTGAAGGATCAGAAATGTCGTTTTGTACAAACTGGATACAAGAGAAGCAAAACACAAACATGTGAACAAGCACATTTGGAGTAATGAAGAGGGGTATCACTTTAAAAAGTACCCTAACTCCACTGTGTTTTGTGATTATTTTGCAATATTTCAGACGTCCTCAATGATCTTGTTGCCTCGTTTCCCCCAGCCATGCAATGTGGCCACCTTGCCTATCTGTTGGTTTCTGGTCTTGTAGGCAGCATGAATGAGTAACAACAACCACACTCCTGGACTAATTAATTTCACTGTGCCACTAACAAGTGTTATTTTAACCATAATTTTTCTTTGTTCCAGTTTCTTTATCTTCTTAGAGGTGTTGCTGGAAAAAATTCATTATTGTCCATAAAATTATTTGATGAAGTTGCTATGGTGATGCAAATTATATTGAATTCTTTCTACAGTCACAGAAAAACAACATTAGGTAAATCTTTGACAAATTCTTTGAATGTGGTTTTGAAATTATTATACTGGAGTTAAACGGGCAGAGTTCTACCAGGCTGGGCAATACTCAAAATATTCAAAAGTACATCACTAACTATAGATTGCTGCATATGGTCACTGAGTTGCCTGGTTCTAGCTGTGCAGCTGCTCTGGAGTTCTCTGTTGCCAGAGGTGCACAAAAAATGGACCATATGGTGGCCACAGACATGGACAAATGTCATAGAGAGCTACATTTGGGAAACTGGTGTTTTCTAATTCCTACAGTCTATTCTATATCTTATGTGTACTCAAATGAATGCTGAATTCCTGGGGCTGACATCAAAATGCGCTTTCCTGAAAAGCTGGGGAAAATACTGTAACCCTTAACTGCAGTGAAACCACAGTGATCCTTTAAATGGGTCACATGAAACATCTGGATGGTGACTTGTTTCCAAATCATTTATACAACACTGATAGGGAATTTCCCAACCTTATGCAGGTGGCTTTGCTGCCTCTGCTTTTCCTCCCCATTGCCTCCTTGCCCCATTCCTCTTACCATTCCCTTCAGCTGTTCCAATGCCCAGTCCTATTTCAAACTTAATCCCTTTCTTCAACTTCTCTTTGCTAGCCCCTTTAGCTTCCCAAATTTTGGTCGATGGGGTTTTTTTTTGTTGCTGTTAACAGATATGCCCTCAAATCCGTGGTAACGAGACTGCAACAGTTTATCTGCATGTGCTCAGCTTTGTTCCTCATAGTTTTGTGCCTCAGATGGGCTAATTTCTAATAGACCTGAAATTCACCCAAATCATCTGGTTTAGATCTGAAGATATTTCTGATTAATAGTGCCCCCAACCCACGGCTCTCCTAATAGTGCACAGTAATATGAAGCAAGGAGGAAGGGCATGGATGCCAGCAGCACTGGGAACACCAAATCACCCTGGCAGACTGCAAGCAAGCACCTCACAGAGTGGAGATGACACTGTTGCAAGAAAAAGATATACATAATAAATTACAGAGGTCATGCTGAGGCAAGCTTTTCAGCACTACACAATACACATGGGAAGAAACAGATCTGTTAGCTTGTTTGTCCTTCCAGGATAGCTGAATACCAGCGGAATACTGACAATTTTGGGGAGCTTGTGAATGCAAGACACAGCATTTTCACAGGAGCTAGATCCAGATACTGGAAGAACTTTTCACAAGAGAAAAGAATGTTGTTTAGGTTTGCTGCTTCACTAAATATAGGACTCCTATCTCTGCAGTAGTTTCTCTTTAGATATGTACTCCTTTCTCCTTTCATTCTCAAGCACACCCAGGCACACAAACAAAACCAAATGAGTTATAAACTAATCAAACTTGTTTTCTTCAGGTTGGAAAGGAAAAGAGATAATATTTTGATTTCAATTTCCAAATCTTTGGGAGGTGCTCAGATATTATCTATCATAGTGCTTCAAGCTTCTTGTTGTAATGGTATCAAGTGTCTCCCAAGCAATTAAAAAGCAACAAACAATTATCAAAATATATTTTGCCATCAGTTCTCTCACCCATTTCTACTTATGAACAAGCATTACAAGAAGAATTTTTAACTGTGGAGTAAAACTGCGAGCTTTCTGTTAGCAGGAAGAGCTGTAAAAAAGGGCAACATTTATTTTTAGTTTTGGACCTCTAAGATCGCGGTCACTTTTTGTTCCCTTAGGAGTGAGATATTTTGTCCAAATCTGGTCTCAGTAACTCCTAGAGTCACAAGCTTCCTCTGTTTGGACAGCTTCACTGTTCCTGGAGAAAGTGATGGGCATCATCAGAGAAGAACTGATGGAGCCTAATTTACTCAGGCCAGTTCCATGGAATTTCTCCAAAAGCAGCTTGAAATGGGCTGTTGAAATCCAGGTCCTAGCTGAAGTTAGCATAAAAAATACCAATGTGTTGCTGTATCAGTAGCCTATAGCAACCTCTGTGCTTTCATGGTGTGAAGCTTTATGCTAAAGCTGTCTTATGCCAGAGTCTGCTGCTGTACACATCAGTGATTTATTTCCCCAGCATGGATATCTGGGATTCCTAAAGCAGTTCAGAAGGAGCCAAGAAATACAGATACAACAGTATCCTCAAAGAGCTTGGCATTATGAAGAAAGCAAGTTCTATATGTTGCAAGCGTTCCTTACACACACACAAATGGCATTATTTGGGTTCAGCTTTCACCAGATGTTCTTCCTCTGACACCAATTTTCCTTATGCATTATAAACAGATAATTGTACTTACACATCCTGTCAAGCAGACAGAGCCGAGTATCATTTGTATACTGCTTCTCTTTAAGTTGCCTAATAAATATTTCAGTGGCTTCATGGATGGGGGACACTTACAAGACAGCTCCTCAGGAGGCACTTCTTGGGGGAGAAAGAACTTTGTCTGCTGGAATCCTGTGGTTTTGCTGTATTATTCACTGCTGTGTGTTTGGGGAGGAGGAGAAGAGCCCTGTTGCAAGGAATAATGGAAGTTGCAGATAGCTGGGAGGCTGGGACAGCACCTTGGCAATGGGCGGTAGGAGGTAAGGACGCCAAGTAACTGCTCCTCACCGGCTGCCACTGGGATACAGGTAACCAGATTTACAGCTGTAGGTACCAGGCTGGGAGAAGGCACCTTGAGGAACAGTTTCTAAGTTTTATGAACAGAAACCAAGTAACTTGGTACAAAATCCCAGGCTGCCAAGGACAGAGCCACCGACTAAAGTCCAAGAAGCATTGGCTGAGTAGCAGAACAGTGGGAGGCTAATCATGAAAGACCTGAAAACCACCAGTGTTTTTATGCTGGCCGTGTACATTTGAGAAACTTTTGGTGAGCTTTCAAACAAATTTCGAGGAGAAGCCCGATCACAGCAACCAGCCGGCTTTGAATCCCTCGCTGCCTGCGAACAGATTTTTTTCCCCTTTGCGCTTTCCCTAGCCTAAGGTGACACCAAAGGAGTTTCCACAAAAACTTTCCAGGCTGAGAAATACAAAATTACTTCCTTCAGGGGCGGAGACACCCCTCACTCGCTCCACGGAGAC